>PVKM010039006.1:0-13916 GCA_004027735.1 Carollia perspicillata | reverse complement strand
ACTAGAGCCTGGGACAAAGCTAAGTCCCACCCCTCACCCTCCTCCCGGGGGCTGGCCAACATTATGAAAAGCCTGGAGTGGGGGCCATCACCGGTGTCCACTTAGGTTCAGTCCCAGGAGGCAGCATAACTACAAGTGACAGAGTGCCATCAGAAAACTCATTAACAGTATAGCCTATTCTCATTTTGTCATACAATACTGTCTACGTTTTATTTTCCTTTATTGTCACTTGGCCTTTGTAACTTCAAGTGTTTCTACCACAGGTATATAGAGAAAGAAAAAAGACACCATCATGCCATGTATTCTGCTTGACTACAGCTGTAATACACTTGATGGGGTAGCAGTCTAAATTCCCTGCTTGATGTATATTTGAGATCATCTGTGGATCTCAGTTCCTCGCTATCCCCATTGCTACTGAAAATAAAGGCCACTTTCACAGCATCTGGCCAGGACAAACCTGACCTTCAGCATCAACACAAATATCAAACACTATTTATCAAGTGTTAGGTTTGGAATACATCCAAGGAGATCACGGTGTAGCGGTGCTGTGGCAGACAGAAGAGGGAATTTGGAGCCAGAAAACCCAAGCTCCAGCTGCCCTACTCAACAGACCACAGGAACTTGGGCCAGCTGTTCTCGACTATACCGAGCTTTCTCTACAATATGAAGTGAATAACATTAGGTACCACACTGTAAGGAATTGTCAACACGAGATGACAGAATACATGTGGAAAACACACCAGAAAATGTAAAAAGAGCAGTCAGAAGCAGTTACTGGCACTCTCTTTGTAACTAACATGATTATGAGGTAATTCTTTGCACCAACTGGTGGCTAGACTACACTTCCAGAAGGAAGGCAAAGCCCAGGCCCTGTTGGGCTTCATTCCATCCAGCCATATGGACATCAAAGTCCCTATAATCCTGCTGCCTTAAACTATCCTCTCAAACAAACAAGTCTAAGTTTAAAGAAGGCATGCCACAGAATCCACCTGTGAAAGCCCTATAAAATAAAAGGTTTTTAGGCTTCATTGACCCTTCAGATCCAAACTAACAACAGGACATCACTGTACCTGCCGGCTTTGGGGGGTTTGGTTTTAATGCTTCTTACAGATTTTTAACAGTCTTTAAGTTTTAAAGACTTGGACTCAAAATTAAAATATAAAGCATTCGATGGATATCTTAAAAGATCACTCAACCTTATGCAAATAAGAGAACAATAAACTAGAGTATTCAAAATTACTAAATTAAAAATTGCAACCTTTCATTTCTGTAGAATATTAAAAATTTGACAGGGATAATCCCTAATTTTACTGCCTACTTTCACCTGAAAAATGTATTTCAAAAGAGAAAACACCACCACCACCACCACCACCACCACCATTTTTTACATAATAGTGTGAAAGCAATACTGAGCATAGCTTCAAGATCCAAGTAAAGTAAATTAATTCAAATACTTCTGCTTGCTGTTAAAAAATAAAAAGCAACGTAGTTCATTTCCCTTTATACTTTTTGTGAAAGATATTTATCAAGAATTGTCCCACAAAGCCCTTCCAGATTATGAAAAAAGCAAAGGAATATTAAATCTAGGTTAAATTTGTGATAAGTGAAAAATTTAAATGCTATATTGATTTTTAATAGTATTTTGGGACTTCTTATATAATGAATGCTGTATTCACTTAGGCTGATTTAATACAACCTGGAACTTAAGATGACTATTTTAGACAAATGTAAAAGTTTATAGTCACCATATTTTTAAGATATTGTTGATTATGACCATATTGTAATTAATGTCAATGTCTTAGAATTCCGTAAGGACGTGGAAAACTTGAGTAAAAACATCCATCTGCATGCCAGGATCTCCTTAAGGAGGGACCACTGCTACTGCTTACAAGGCAACTTTTTCTGAAAACATGTATCTTAACAGTTCCAATGTTTGCATTTGAAATAATGTAAAAAGAAGGAACAGCCTTCAAGAAAATATTCCTTCTCGGCATTCTTTCACCTTGAAATCGCCTCTATATTCTTATTTGATTCGGTGGCTGGACATAATAGGACATTGTTTTGCAAAATGCATTGTTATTCACATACTGTCTCCAAGATTGCAACAGCCAAGCTCACCATTTCCAATTTTAAATGTTGCCTTTAAACAGTATTTAGAAGGGTTAGGACCACCCAAATTTTAGTACAAAATTGTCCTTTCTAATTTATCTCTGTGATTGAATAAGGAATACTGACTAATTAATGCCTTAACTTCAAGAATCTATGTTTCAATATCCTTTTCTTGAGTTTATATCTGGTTTGTATTTTTTTAAGAAGGCAATTTGGATTCTAAAAGGTCAATAAAAATGAATAACCCAAAACATACTTCGTTCACTGTGAAATTTCTTGCACGTTTTTACTGCAACAAAAATATCCTCCTTCTTCACTGGATTCCCCTAAAAAAAAAAAAACAAGGGAAAATATACGCGTATATGAGCCCATGTTATCTTAACTTCATACCCACACCAGATCTCATACGCTCTAAAGGTCAAATGCACCGGTCAGTATCAGGCACATTGAACCTGTTTCCAGGATGAAGTTTTAGGGGGGAAAGAGACTGTAGTTCAACTGACAACAAAGCTTTTGATGTCATCCGGACTGGGACTGGCATCCCAGCTCGGCCACTCACGCACTGTGTCATCTGGACAAGTCCCCTCAGCTCTCCGAACTTCAGTCTGCCGTTTGAAAAGCAGGAAAAATACTCACCAGTAAAACTGCTTTTATTAAGCACATCATAGGTGCCCAGTAAATGTCAGCTACCTTTCCTTTCCTTTTTCCAGCTGGTGAAGATTCTGACAAAAGGTGAGCACGAAGGGGCTGTCTTAGTGTAAAATAAGGGATGACCCCCTCTGGTGAGCCTGGCCTTACTTTGATGTTTAAAGTATTTTTATGGCCCCTTTATTGTCTACCCAGGTCGAGGTTACAGTGATGTTCTGTCCTCTGCCAAAAGCAGGATTACTTCCCACACCTGGTGGGGAAGGAGCAGGGGGCAGGAGCCCTGAGCTGGCTCCAAGCAAGCTGATCACTCAGAAAAAAGGGGCACAGAGAGGTCTGTGGACAACCCAGTCCCAAGGCCATGGGCTGCATCATGGGTGTTCTGACCGCTCCATCACCAGTCTTTGGCCTTCAGTAAAATTTTGTCAGGCCTCCTACATCACTTGGGCTCACTTACAGTAACATCTAACTACAGCTTTGTCATGTTACTCAAGGCACTAGGAGGTCACCCTCTTAAAGGATAAGCAAGCATACTATCTACAATTAACCAAATGTTACAGATTCTTCCCATTGTTGCTGTATGTATGTGAATATATATTCATCTTTCAAAAATGCAACACACAGACTGACTTGAGGATAGCAGACAGCATATGAGGTAGTGAGTAAAGGTTTCCTCATGAGGAAGAACTGGTAACAAGTTAGTGAGTTTCAGCGGTCTTCAGGCTCATCCTGGCAACTGGACTGAGGGTCTGCCAAAACGAGAGAGCTCAGGGGTTCTGGACAGTCTCGGGTGAGACCGCAGCGAGGCCACCGAGTAAGAAAATAATGCGATGGGCTTGAGGAGAGGTTTGGGTATCATGGGAAATGTTTGAAATTGCTTTTCTAGGAAGTGCAACAGGTATTCCAATAAACACAGGCTGGATCGTCAACAAAAGAAGTGGCTGCAAAGGTCGTGGCAGGCGAAGCTGCGTAAGGCCCTAGAGGGAGACGGTGCAGGTCACACCCTCGCTCCCAGCCTCTCGCTGTGTTAGCTGTGAGCAAGCAGCCCTCAGTGCCTCTCTCTCCTCCCTTGTCAGTTGGGGTGAGGGCTGTGCTTACCTCGCAGGGGTGTTATTAACAGAAAAATGTATGTGCTTCCCACCTGGCACATAGCAAAAGTTGATTTATTTCAGTATGCAAGGTGTGGAACACCATGCGCACAGCAAGTACATTTTCCTTTGATGTGCAAGGAAGATTTTCTTCTACTACTTACACAAAGGGGCAGAAAAGAGTGGAATGTGGTGGCACAGTGGGAGTCCACGCTGTCTGTACACAACTCAGGCACCGGAGTGAGAGGAGGCCCGTCACCTTTGTCCCAGATGTAGAGCGCAATCTGTGCGATGACCGGAAACCAGCTGTGAGTGAAAGAACTCAACCAACCCCACGAGCAGACGCTATGAAACAGCTCAACAAAGAGTAACCACACCTTCTACAGACATTACTAGACTGAAACATGTCATTTTGTCAGTATTCAACAGCTTCTTTGCTTACAAAATAGTAATTCCATGTGGTTTGATTTATCTTTTACTAAAAAAATTAACTAAGAATCAATATTCTGACTTACAAAAAATTCCAAAGTTGTCCTAAGCAATTGTAGGGAAACTATTTTGAGGATTCTCAAACATTACCGGAGGATGCAAGAAAATGTTATCATGACTGGTTTCCTGTGATATGGTAATGACATATTTGACTTGTGGGAAATACCTAAAAATGCTGACAAAATATCTTTAAAATCATTGCTAATGAACTGCTACATTTGCACAAAAGTGGAGCTTGTGAGGACAAAATGCAAGAGTAAGAACCTGGGAAGAACCCAGGGCAGCCCTCCTCAGCAGTTACCAGCGGAGCCCTGGGGATGCTGGGCTTTTGATTGGACTCATGAGCATACGGCCTATGACCCACTGAGGTGGGGTGTCTAACAAAAACCCCACACTGAACTGGGGCTCTGGAGCTAAACGGAGCAGAAATCATCTCCAAATCGCCTCTGGGTTTTGTAACCAAAAGCTAGGCCTCCCTAATTGTACCACTTACGGTGCCCAAACACCTCCAGAGGGATTTAAAGTGGCCCCATATCGGTAGTACAGCAAAAGCAAGTGCAAGTCCTGACTGAAGACTTCACTGCAGGACTCAGAGGATAGCGGGATAAGGTTCCAAAGGAGCAGGAACACTCCCAGAAAAACCACAGAAGCACAAGAAACAAGTGAGCTGCTGAGCAAGTGCCAGCAGACACAACTTCATCTGGGTTCAGGGAACCACCGGACCTCGGGAAGGAGACGATGCACAGGGGTGGAGGGAGCACACTGTTGGGGAATGCAGAACACCATCTGTATCCGAAGACATGAATTCCTGATTACGGAGACTTTTAACCACACACACCATGACATACCTCATGTTTCAAATCTATTGTAAAGTCGGACCTCAGGGACTCACTCTTTAACCTCTTGGTAAGCCTAGAAAATAGAGACAATTTGAAGGTTTTTCTTAAACCAAAAGAAGCATAAACAAGAATAAGTCATTCCTGAGGCTTTTCCATGTTTGAAAACAGGCAAAAGTACAAATGTTAAGACAAAAATAGGAGTTTAATGTCCTCGAGGCTAAGGACTGTGAAAATGCAAGGCTGTTGTACATGCAGCTTTCATTATTCTAGCACCTGGCAAATAACATAAAATACATTACAAAACAATGCAATGCAATACAACACATTAAATGTCTTTTACAAAAAGTCCTGAAGTTTGTTGACTCCTGATAATCCTTACACTAAATCATGACAGAGAAAAAAAAAAAGCTTGCTTTCACCCTCCAACTTTTAATAACTCAAGTGAATTACAATTGGTGGAGATTTTAGTGGAAGAGAGGACGTGTCATTTTCTCGCTTAGAAAATCCTCCATGTTCCTCTCAGTGCAGAATCAAGCCCCATGCCCCCCCACGCAGGCACACAGCTGCTCCACGCCCCTCGGCCACGCCCAGCCCACAGCACCACCTGCCCCACACAGGGAGGGCACAGTCCTGTCTCCTCTCCTCTCCTGCACAGCTGCTCCAGTGCCCTCACCCACTCTGACTCAGCAAACTTGCTTCAAGACCAAGTCAAGGCCACCTTCTCTGTGAAACCTTTCCAGACTCACCCAGCAGGATAGATGAAAACTTCCTCTGCTCCCAGAGGAGGAAGCTCTGTCACATGGCTCTGTCACATGCATCACAATCTGCTGTGCGCATGTCCTTCTCTGCCTACACCTCCCGTGTCCTACCAACACTGCCTGCCGTGTCTGGCCACAGTGAGCACTCGGGGAGCAGCCTCAATAGACGAAGGTGGGGTGTTCCCTGACTCTAAGCTAAGTGAGGGAGAACTCCATAGTTACCAAGACCAACGGAATTCCACATGGTTCTGCATTCATTACAGGGCTAGAGATGAGACCACCAGTTCCGATTACGAACCTCCTAACACATATTTTAACTATAAGGAAACAACAGTGATTTTGTAGAAAAGTATTTGGTTAACCAAAAAGTTTGTTCAGCTTTTAAGTAAAAATAAAAGACAAGTTTTTCATTTCCATCAATAACTTCATTGAACGACATATTCACCATTTTGCTCTACTACCTTCTGCCATCTTTCGGGCAACTTCATACTTCCATGTTCCCAAAACTCTTTTATCTTTTCGAGCAAAGAATTTTTCCAAGTGTCTTTTGCAGTCTTCCAAGAAATTGAAATGTTTTCCATTAAAGACCAAAATAAATGGAAATTTGAAGGTGCAGTTTCTGGTGAATACAGTGAAAGGATCAGAACTTCCCATCCAAGCTGTAACCATGGTCAAATGGTTGTCAAAGAAGCATGTGGTCTTGCGTTATCGTGATGGAAGATCATGAGTTTTCTGTTAACTAATTCCAGACGCTTTTCATTGAGTGCTGCTTCCACTTGGTCTAATTGGGAGCAGTACTTGTTGAAGTTAATTGTTGAGTTTTCCGGAAGGATCTCATAATAGAGGACTTGCTTCCAATTCCGCTGTATTTATAACAGCACCATCTCTGGACGAAGACCGACCTTCGGGGTTGGTGGTGGTGGTTCATTCCACTTGCCCCACGATCTCTTCCTTTCCACACTGTTGTAAAATAGCCACTTCTTGTCATCCGCCACAATGTTTTAAAAACAAAACATTTTCATTATGCTTAAGTAGAGAACTGCATGCGGCAATACGGTGGTCAAGAAGAGTTTTTTTTGCTTAACTTATGTGGAACCCAAACATCAAGCCAATTAACATAACCAAGCGGGTGTAAATGATTTCCAACACTTGATTTGGCTATTTTGACTATGTCAGCTATATTGTTCTCAATTAATGTCTCGATTTGACTGTTACCAACTTCAGTTGGTCTACCAGACTGTGGAGCATCGTCCAGGGAGAAGTCTCCAGCACAAAACTTCACAAACCACTTCTGACACATTTGATTAGTCAGTCACAGCACCTTCTCCATAAATTGCATAAATCTTTCTTTGCATTTCAGTTGTGTTTTTACCTTTCTTCAAATAATAAAGCATAATATGGCAAAATGTTGCTTATTTTTTCCATCTTCGGTATTAAAATGGCTACACAAAAATTCACCAATTTTGAGAAGTACTTTTTAATGCATGCTGATATGACAGCTGTCACAATACAATCTAATTAAATTATTTCAAATGAACTTAGAGACAACTAAGCACTAGTAGAGCCATCTTATGAAGAAAACAAATGAACTTTTTGGCCAACCAATAGTAGTAAGTTTCAAAAATCCTTTTACTGACTTTTTAGCCTGGTTGAACCACAAAGATTTCTTCAAAAAATGTACTTTTTTACTCAAGGAAGATAAAGAAGAGTGAAAATTTAGGTTTAGTTACAAAGCATTTGTCTCCTGTTGGTATTAACATAGCCTGGAAGCGGGTAGCTCAAAGGAAGCCCCATGCGACCTCTGTCACAGTCCTGCTCGGTGTCTGCCCACAGGTTTGTGAGCCGGAGGGGGTGAGGGGACACGCAGAGATCATGTTCTCAGATACGTTCTGATACACATTGAGTGGGGCGGGAATCTGCCCTGGCATGGAATCTTGTCCAGTTCCAATTCTCATTTGGAGCCAGTTTTTATAAATAAACCACATCAAGATAACTTTGGAATTTGGAATCACATCAAGTGCCTCCAAAATCTGATCAGACCACACCCAAACTCTAACGACAGAAAACAGTCACACCAGGCCTTAGTGCCACAGGCAAGGGACACACAGCTTTGATCAGAATCTAATGCACAGTGACACCCACTGTGAGATCATCACATTTCAGATGCCCCTTCTTGACACTAACCACCTCAACGTGTTAGTTTATGTGCTGTCAACTCTTTGTCTTTAAGTTTCTCATTCAATTTGTGAAACTTTCTCTTTGCGGGGAACTTCAAAGAGGGAGTAAGGACCGTGGATGGAGCACCTGTAAGATGGACAAACAATATACGCACTGACGTTTTTGAGTGGCTGTGTCTAGCAGCCTACAGAGTGATGGTTACCTCGACATCACCCAACATCACAAACTTCATACTGATGGCTCACCTCATGTGACCATGTGACGCCCTGAGCCCAACTCCGTCAGTCACCTTGCAAATGTGTTCAAATCCTAAAAATGTTCAGGGTGTCCACCTAACTTAAAAGGCTAGTCCTCGTGGTGGAAACTAGTTTTCATTTTTCTATAGCAAGACAGCACAAGGGTTTTTAAATGCTAATTTCAATAACCAACAATGCCAAAAAACAATTAGGGCCGGAAGTTTCCATGGCTTAGATTAAATATTTCCTCATTAAATACTCAGTTCCTGTCAAATATGGCATTTAATATTCAGCTTTCCTATTTTTAGAAGGCATTAAGTCATGTCCCAATAACAGTCCTAATGACACACTCAGCTAGACTGGAAACTACAACAGACATAGAACCTCTTCAACTCCATTCCAAGAAATCTTCCCACGACACTTTCCTAGTCCCACTTGTGAGCCAGTCGATAGAGTGAGATGAGGAAGGAAATCTAGGTAAGGTTTGCCAGGGGAAAACAATGGAGAGGAGTAACAGTGTTCTGTAATGGCACTAACTGAAGCAATCGCCTTATTAGAAATTGGTGAGTTTCTCTGAAGATGTAAGTATGTTCTTACTGATACTGTTGTTGGAAGATTCCAGAGATGGATCATCAGGAAATGTTGAGCCGTGCTATTTCAAACCTCACTCATGTGACACGGCTAGGACAAATAAGATTTTTGGTGGTAAACAGCCTAAGAAAGTATGTCATGAACCCTCTTTAAATTTTTCTGGTGATTTCAACTGGAGAAATACTTTCATAACTGTAACTGTAAATTGTTGTCCTACCTACTGAGAGGGCTAGAAAGTCAAGGAAAGGAGACAGGGAATCAGCATTCCTATAGAGGGTGTTGTCAATCACCTACACAATACAGCTTCCCCTTCCTTTTTCCCAAGAGATTACGGTTGTGATTAATTCTTGAGCCAAATAAATGGACTTCAGGGTCAGAATTAGTTTGATCCCAACCAAAGCACTGAAGTGCCCTGGCTACAGTTACTGGTCCAGGAGTTGGTACATGCTTAAAGGTGATGCAACCAACTTCACTTGGACAAGGTCCAACTAAAGACTGAGAACAAGCACTTACCTTCTATGGTTAGAGAGATTTTCTACTCCTGGATATAAATAAAATACATATAGCCCTCACTGTCTTGAAACCACAAAGGGAAACCAGATTCAGGATGAACTGATGCTATATACTCAGCAGGAGACAGAGAACCAGGGTCCTCAGTAACACTGTTGATCTCCTGCACTAACCAACCACCAACCCCACTTGCCAAGGACAGTAATAATATGTCCTCCATCCAGCCTGCAAATGGATGTAGCTCCCAGTAACAGGAAGAAATGAAGTCAGCACATTAGCTTTGAATGGGAGAAACCAACGGAAAAATCCAGTTTTGTAAGTTGATGGAGCTAACTGGTACTTACGCCTCCTTTAGTCCTAAGTGTAATAGCAATTTCTTGAAAAATAAAATAGAATATCCTATTAGCTATATCGTGGCCACAGATAGCTTCTATGCTAGATGGGTTATATTATTTTATCTGCTTGATTAGTGCTTGTATCATGAGAAAAAGGAACAGGCATGTTCAACCTGCAGCCCATGGGTCACATGCAGCTCAGGATGGCTATGAATGCCACCCAACACAAAATCGTAAATTTACTTAAAACATTGTGAGATTTTTTTTTTGTGATTACGTGTCACAGTTTATTTAATGTGTGGCCCAAGATAACTCTTCTTCTTCCAGTGTGGCCCAGGGCTGCCAATAGGTTGGACACCCCTGGTAAGCAAAATTTTGCATTTGGCCCTATGGTAGAGTCTGCATTTCTATTTGTTTTACTTTTTCTGGCAGTGGAAAGGGAGGACAGGCAGGGGGAAGACCATGGATATGAATTAACTACAAACATTCCACAGTCTGTCGTTAATCGTTCAGGGTTGTGTAAGCGGACGACACAGTATGGAAGGTTAACTGGTGCCTCCTTCCTCCAGCACGCTGCAGTTACGGGGCAAGTACTAGAAATTTTCTGAACTCGTGCAGATTTAGTCTTTTGGCCCCAGTTCCCTTAGCTGTAGGTCCCTACGTATCCTACAGCAGTGAGCTGAGGCCCTCAGTTTTCTCCCAAATCTCAGCGGAAAATATTGTTAAGCTTGTCCAAAAGAGAGTGAGCTGTCATTTGTGAACAGATGTTTTCAGTGACTTCATAAACACAAGGAAGAGAAGGGGGTGCCTCTGGGACTATCTCTACAGAATGCCAGGCAGTCTGTAAAAAGTGTCCCCTTAACAAGACAAACACCTCAGCTAGTGCACAACCTGCAGCCCCAGTTCACAAAGCCCAGGCAGCTGGTCACATGGGAACATGAAGCAGGTAGGAGACGAGCCATGGAACCTGCCAGTGTTCTGTGGCTGCCATACATGTGAGCAATGCAATGTGGCAGGAGGGCAGAGTCACAGACCTAGGAGTTCCACAGACCACGTGATGCCTTGATGCCAGCATGGCGAGCAACAAGACCGGACGAAACTGTCCTGTGTGGGGATAGTGGCAGTCATCGGCATGCTCAGGACACACCACTACCATCCACCTGGTTTAAAAAGGAAAGGTAGGTATTTCTTACACTTAACTCAGTAAAAGGTGGATTGCATTCAACATTAAAAAAGGTCTCCCAGAAGGCCCTTGCAAGACGGGGAAGCTGGGATGAAGAAGAAAGGTGAAACACTTTAGACTAGGAGGGTGTGCATCCAGGACAAGGCACCTACAGTTTAGAGAAAGGGGTTATGGCGGCTTTAGAGAGATGGTGATAATCCCAGGGTTACCGTACAGGGTCTTCCTGGGTCTGCTGGTTTCCTCCTTGGCCCTGGGGGAAGGAGGCGCTGTCTGTTGTCAGCAAACGTCACAGGACGGGTTATAGCTCTACTTGTCCCTCTCCCAAGAGAGAAACACAACTCTCTCTTCTCAGTTCTCCTCCACTCTCCCCCAGCCCATCTAAAAATGGAGTAGGGAAACTGTGTAGGTCCTCCTAGACATGCCCGGTACAGGCTGGGAACAGGGTGCCCTCGCTCAGCTATCTCAGAATGGTGCACAAGGGTCAAGGTTTTTAGCTGAAGATAACAGAATGTACTATGGCCAGTTTAAGCACCAAATGCATTTGTAAAGGCACATAGAGCTGGTTCACGGGATCACTGGAAAGTCTCAAGATGAGACTCTGGGCTGAGACTGCCAGAACAAGCCTCACATTCATACCACCGAAGTGGGTGCTCCAGGAGCTGTAGCCTCTGCTTCCATCAGAGGACTGCTACATTAGGAAGCCACCGTCTCAGCTGCCAGCCCCCAAAGGACCCCTCCTTTGCCCTGACCTCTCAAGCCAAGTGGGCCTCTATGCATTGCCTCCCTTCCCATGTAACTCCATTCCCAAAGAGAATTTTCCACACTACACCTACCTGATGCAAACGGCCCCATGTGGCTGTTCACTAGCAGTAAGGGCGCTGTTGATGCCACTTTTGGATTCTCAACGGAAAATACTGTTAAGCTTGATATTACTTGGTCAAGGAGAGGATCACATTATAAGGAACTTTCAAGTGTAAGGGAGTTGTCAAGCAGTTTCAGCCAGCCACTCATGACAAGGTGTCTTCTACCTGAGCATCTACAACGGGCTAGGAAGCTAGTAATAGCACACTGCATGTAAGACACTACAGGAACCATTTCACTGTTGAAGGCATAAACTCCACAATCATTTTATCAACTTCCCATTGCTTAGAAAATAAAAACACATAGTAATTAATCTGAAGTATTCAGATTAAAAGAGGGCCTGTCAACTACCACATTTCTCCTGAATTACAACTTAAATATTTTCATTTTCGATGTCTAAGAAAGCATGGTTGCAATATACATACAAATAGCTAGGTATGGATATCTATACTGCCTCCTGTCCCTCCACGGGGCCCTTGTTTACACGTGCATGCCCACACACATGACAAGTGATCCACTACCAATCCCAGGTGTGTTACTGATTCATTTTCTTGCTAACAATCAAAGCCAGAGCTATTGCTAACTAGGTCCGTAACAAGTGATAACGTACCTCAGGGTAGAGTTCACAGAGCAGGTATGTACCTTCCCTTAGTTTTACAATGTATTTTTGTTTCTTTTGATTTTTATTGCATTTATTGTGGTGACATTGTTTAACAAAATTATATAGGGTTCAGGTGTACAATTCTATAATACATCATCTGTATATTGTATTGCGTGTTCACCATCACGATTCATTACTCACCTTACTTGGCAGGTGAGTAAGAGGAAGCACAGAGAGATGAGTCTGAGAGGACCAGTAGGTGACGGGGCAGAAGCAGAGACCCCCACAGGCCTTCCCGCTCTGCCACACACTGCCTCTGGTTGAAACCCATTTGAGATCCATCAGTTATAATACTCAGTGAAACTGTTTTTTAATTTAATGAATTCTTACTTGTTTACAAGTGGAATACTAAGGGCCCAGCCAGCAGCAAAGTCCGGATATTTAAAAACTGTAGGATTTTCAGAAAAGGCATAATGGTGAATTATTGTAGATTCTTCATCATGTAATGCTTTTCCTAAAAACCATTCCTGTGAAATGAAGATATAAAATGCCATTTAAAAAAATTTTTTCATGTAACACCAAAAACAAAGTCATATCATTAGCTTTATTTAATTAAATATTCAAGGTGATAGAAATTAGCACAGATTATAATTTTTAATTTATAATTTAATTTTGAACAAAAGTATAATTAATACTCATGATAATGAACAGAGCATAATCTTTGCCCATAAAGAGAATAATTTAATATTGTGTCTTCAGGATAAATAAAATTTAGTCATTGTACAATAAATATAAAAATGTGGTATTTTATAAAATATTCCATATCAAAATATTATTAAGGCAGGGAAAACAGTTTACTTCATGCCCCGCTGAAGTTTGCAAAGAATTTGAACAACCCTTTACAATCAGTGACTGTTTTATTCATTTGCTCCATTAACATTTATTATTGTTATCAATTAGCATTTAACGTTGATTCCACACCAGACAGGAACATAGCTTACACAATACTGAGGAGACAGAAAACAAGCAAGCAAATCAAGTGAGTTCAAACAGTGACTGCAATGTGCTGTGATTAAAATATATAACAGACTGATCGGGGGACTACCCTGGAAAGAGGTGACACCGAACTGAAGAGTGTTGCAGTAACAAGGAACCAGCTATGCACAAATCTGGAGAATAACAGTCACAGCAGTCAATACAAAGTGTGCCCAGAATATGCTGGGCGGGAGGAAGCTAGGTATGAGAGAGAAACACAGAAGACAAGAGTGAGTTTGACATGCCAGTGGAATGCAACACAGACTTCATTCTAAATGCAACGGAGGAGTCTCCTTCTCCCCACAACAGAATAGCCTGGCTCAGACCTGCCTCCTCCCTCACTGAGGACAAGTATAAAAGCAGGAGAAATTACTTAAAGAAAATGTTTGAGGGATCAGAAAACAACCAAGACAGACAGGATGTGAGAACTAATATCCCAGAGAAAAGAGGCACACATC
>PVKM010039005.1:0-13918 GCA_004027735.1 Carollia perspicillata | reverse complement strand
AGTCTTCATTGTTAGGCTGCTTATCGTCGAGTTTGAAGGCAGGCCGTAAACACAAAACGATGCAAGAGAAACAGCTGAGTTCAAGGCAACGAGAGTGCCCTGTCACCCCGTCTTTTCAACCCTCTTGCTTGTTTCTGTTTCCCACCCAATGGCCCCATGAGCAGAACCCTGTTCCGACTAACTGGTCACTGACTCGATCTCTTCTTTGGGACCATTTTCTTTGGGAAAGCTAATTAAGAGCCACTTGGTGGGTGAGGCCAACGAAAGACATCAGGGTGTCCTGAGAGATTCAGACACATCACCAGTCACACAGTTATATATGGGACTGAGGCAGCGTGTACAGGATTTCCTGGGCGCACAGAAGAGGGGCCCCTGACCCAGAGGAAGGGCGCCTAGCCACGGGAAATTCAGGAAAGGTTTTCTGAAGGAGTCTCCGCCAGGTGAAGTGGAGGGGAGAGCACCTTCCAGGCAGAGGTGAAACAGAGAACGATACATCCGGGGAATCACAAGCAGGGCGCCCGGTGTTGCTGGATGTAAAATGAAAGGCAGGGCGTGTCAGGGGACAAAGCTGAGAGGGTGGCAGCACTTTCCCGAAGGACTTCCACGCCCCGTCTTTTCCGGTCACCTGGGTCTCTCCCCTGCTACCCGGCAACCAGTGCTTTGCAAATGGATTTACTCGAAGAGGCCTCTGGGCCAGCAGCATGGGTGTCACCTGAGACCGTGTCAGAACTCTCAGGTCCCACCCCAGACCTGCTGGATCAGAACCTGCATTTTCTGAACTTCTTTTTCTTTAATCCTCACCCAAAGATATGTTTATTGATTTTCGAGAGAGAAGGAGGAGTTGGGGCGGGGAGAGAGAGAGAGAGATGAAGAAACGTTGATGTGAGAAACACTGATCGGTTGCTTCCCGTATGTGCCGCGACCAGGGATCGAACCAACAACCTAGGTATGCGCCCTGACCGGGATTCGAGGCCACAGTCTTTTGGTGTATGGGCTAATGCTCCAACCACCCGGGGCACCCAGCTAGGGCAGAATCTGCATTGTCAAAAGACCCCCAAGTGATCCCTATGCAAAACGGACGTTTGAGATGCACGGCTCCCCACACGGCTTCATGACTGGTGGGGGGGGACGGTGAAAGGTTCTTGCCCACCACAGGAGCTCGGCACTCGAGCGTGGAACGGCTGGCTACAGAGCGAATGAGTGGGGCCAAAGCGGAAAGTGCACCATCACTGCAACTGTTCCCGACCCAGCCAGCTGTTAGCAATTTCATCAACAAATGGGCAATTAAAGCCAAATAAACGGAAGTGCACTCTGCTAAAAATTAGGGTACTTAGAAATTTCAGTTATACCTAGTTCCTTCCTGCATTGTATCGGGGCAGTTAAACTGACAAGCACAGGTGTGTGGCCGTTGCAGATGACGGCAGAAATCCTCACGGGAACTTGACCACAGTCCTTCTGGGAGCGTGAGAGGGAGGTCATTCCGTGTTTCTGCAGCTTTAGGTCCAGGGAAGTGGGTCTCACCAGTCAGCCTACTCTATGGAGGGCTTGTTAACATGTAGAAGCTGGGTTCCAGCCCCAGAGTTTCTGCTTCGGGTCTGGAGCGGGCCGAGAACGTGCATTTCCAACAGGTTCCCAGATGAAGATGATGCTATTGGTCCAGGAGCCACACTTGGAGAGCCGATGGCCGAGGGCTATTAGCCTGGGTCCCAGCCCGGGCGCGACCCCTAACCCGCTCCTTGTCCTCGGGTGGATTCCTCAGCCCCTTCAGCTACATCCCCTCCCATGTTAAATGGGAATCATATTCTCCCCGCTTCCTGGCAGGGCTGTTGAGAAGATGAAATGAGACAAAGCATGTGAAAGGTCTTCGAAAGATAAAAATGCTATATAAACATGAGGCATAATCATTATCGATCAGGGGACGCTTCTTGTAAGAGATTGGCTTTGAGTTGGATCCAGAAAGGTGGGTGAGTGACGAGGCAGTGAAGATGAAGGGCAGGCACTGTTCCAGGTTTGGGGCAGAGAGCAAACGAGGGCTGGACGGGGAGAGGGAGAGAATGGTGGGCGGTGGGGTTGAGACATTTGCCTGGTCCGATGGCCCTCGAACTTAAGGCTGCCTCAGGATCACCTGCAGGGCTCCTTGCAAACCAGGTTGCGGGGCCCCTCCCCCAGGAATTCTGGTTTGCTAGGTCTGGAGGGTGGGACAAAATCAGGCCTGAACATTTACATTTCTAGCCCCTCCGATGCTGCTGGTTGGGGAGCACACGTTGAAGACCACTGACCTGGTGGACTAAAGGGCCCCAGGCAGGGCTGTGGGGCTGAGGAAGGAGCAGCGTGAATGCAGGAACAGAACAGGTGGTTCGGAATTTGTGACTGTGCACCCAGAGCACCCAGAGGCAGAGGAGTAAAAGGCTCTGTGGTTGCCTTTTCAGGGGGCAGGGCTCAATTCTTGGCTATGTGACCAAGGTCAAGTTGCTTCATTGCTCTAAGGCTTATTTTCCATATCTGTAAAATGGGGATAATGACAGCATGTCTATCTCATAGGCTCATTATAAGGACTCAATAAGATGGTGCTGGAAAAACACTTAGCACAGGGCTGGGCATGTTGTTAGTTTAATAAGAGATAGCTCTTATTGCTGTGATGACTTTTGTGTTTTCCTACATCACACTGTCTCTCAGTTTGACCTCTTCCTCTTCCTCCTTGCACGGTTCTCAGGCCCCAGGGACTGCCAAGGTGCTGGTGGAGTACGAAGAGCCACCCCTCCGCTGGTGGCGGACAGGCTGAGGCTTGGACGGAGCAGGGACTGAGGGAGCCGCTAAGTGCCCGCCTACTGTGCTGCGTGCCAATGCCTTTTTTCCTTTCTGCATTTCACTCGGTGCCTTTGTCCTGTGGCTAAGTGTGTGGGTGTGCAGATGACCTTGTTAGGACAGTGAGTGCATCTCTTTGTGATTAGCCCTTAAGCCCTCCCACCGGCTTCGAGAAGGTCCCCACCTTAGCAGAGGGTGGGAAACCTTGCTCCTGAAAGACTGGGACAGGAGCCGCTAGGAGACTGGGCAGAGGCCCCCAGCAGCAGCCGGGCCTGGCACCCCTCAGACCCTCCCCATTCTCTGGAGCCACACACAGAGCCGTCTCCCCCTTCCCTCCCACCAGGCAGGAGTCCAGGTGGCACCGATTCAGGTCAGGGCTAAATGTGGCTTCACAGCCCAGCTTGGCTTCTCTTCTCAGCACCAGCTTGTTAAGAAATAAATATTTATACCTGGCACCTGCCTTCTCCCATGGCCTGGAGGCCTCTGCTGTGAAGGTTCACGCTGCATCCCCAATCCCCTCTGTGCCACCTCCGTCCTGAAAAGAGTCAGCCCCCTTGGCCCATTCCCCAGGATGGGGGCCAGAGACGCTCCAGCCCCTGGTCCCGTGGAAGCTGGGCAGCAGCTGGGCCCCTGATTTAGTGATTGTTTTGTAAAGTAGAGGAGGGGGCAGCAAGGGAGCAGGTGACAGGAGGGATAAATCACCTCCACCGCAAGCCTCCAGCTCTGGCTGGGGCTGCTGGGACGCGAGCCCAGTGGGGGTGGCCCCACAGGGCAGATGGCTGCAGCTGCTCCTTCCCCTCCCCACTTGGCCCTTCTTCCCCACCCTTCTGGCAGGGTGGACGAGCAGGGCAGGAAAGCATTGTTGGAGCCAGCGATTAACCGAATCACTTGTACACTGTGGCAACCTCCCACTCACCCACCCCTGAGCCCCTTTGCCATGCTTGCATTCGTCTGGGGGGCCCTCACAGCTCAATGTCTGGCACACAGTAGGCACTTCTAAATATTGGTTGGATAAATGAATGAGCACAAGGTTTAGAGCTGATTCTGGTCTTAGCCACACCACCAATCCATTTTGGGTCCTCAGGCAAGTAAGTCATTGCTTGAAGCTGGGCCTCAGTGACCCTGTCCAGGGGCTGACAGCACCTGGCCAGTTTCCCCACTGGTTGCTGGGAGGGCCTCATGGGAGAAATGATGTGAAAGTATATTGTAACTCATCTTGCAAGTCTTGGTTCTTATTCTTTAGCATCTACTAGGTGCAAGACGCTAGGAGCTGCCGAGGTGGTGCAGACCTCGGCTCCACCCTCGAAAGCCTCACTCTGTCTGGGGACATCTGCCTATGGGCTCCCCTTGGGCTCTCACACTGCTGCGTGCCCCTCCTGCCCCCGGCCCTCCATGCACCCCTGAACTCACCGTCCTATCCACACAGGCCACAGAACGCCCGGCAAAGAGGCTGGCTACTCCGCGGGCCACGTTGACCTCGTCGCTCAGGACGTCTTCCCACCTGCTGTTGCGGAACTTGAACAACTTGTCCGTGTATGTGGCCACCCCTGGAGAGGAGGAGAGGGAGGCTGGTGGATGATGGACCAGGGTGCAGGTAGGTTCCGGAGCGCCCGCCATGGGGGTTGGGGCGCCGCAGGTGGATGGGTCGTCTGCTGAAGGTGAGCGCTCCTTGCAGTAGTCACTCCAGCAGGTGTGATTCCTCAGTTTGGGGGGTGCTCAGGTACTTTCAGTTGAGAGCAGAGACTCTGAGGTTTACGAAAATGGCCAGCCTGGCCTCAGAAACTATGGAAGAAGCGTTACTGCTACCATGTGTCTGACATGACCTTCAGCTATGGGACTTCACTGTCTGCACGTGCCCCCTCAACATCAGCAGGGAGAGCCTGGGGTACCCACATTTCAGCGCCCAAACTCAACCCAGAATGTCTTTCTCCAGAGGCTGTCTCCTCCATTCCCTGCAGGGCTGGATTTGGGTTGCAGGAGAACCTGGGTGGGTCTCTGAGTCCTAATCAAGGAAGGGGCTGGAAGTTGAGTTATAACGGGTGTGTCACCTCTACCCTCCAGGGACCAGGTGTCAGTAGAGTCAGCACTCAGACAGCCCTGGGAGGCCCCTGGAGGGTAGTGGTCTTCATCTCTTTGGGATACTGACCCCTTTGAGAACTGGATGGAGGCCAAAGCCCCTCATCTCAGGGATTCTGCCCCACACAACACGCCATATTCAGGGATGTCAAACTCATTTTCACCGGGGACCACATCAGCCTCGTGGTTGCCTTCAAAGGGCAGAATGTAATTTTAGGACTGTGTAAATGTAACTACCCCTTAACTAGGGGCAAGGAGCTCAGCGCTGCCACTGGGTAGAAACAAGGTGCCGGGCGGATAAAACAAGACGGAGGGCCGGATTCGGCCCGAGGGCCTTGTTCTTGCCCCCTGTGCCACACGGAATCCCAGGAGGTCTGCGGCTTCCTGAAGCTCATTCACGGCCAAGAAGTTTTGTCCTGGGAACAAGGTAAGGAGCTTCCGGCAGCGGGAGCTCAAGCCCTTCTGAAACCACTAAAACAGAGCATCCCTCCCTGCCCTTACCCTTAGTTTAGTTCTTGCAAATGTGAGGCCCAAAGCATTCACGTTTTAGGAAGGATCACATTCAGCCCTCAAGGACTTGCACAGGAGACACGACAGCGGCAGCTGAAGGAATCGGGGAAGGCGAGTTTGCGGATGGTGGAGTGGGGGCAGAGCCGCTGGACTTGACTCTCTGGCTGGCCCAGGGGCAAGGCCACGGGCATAGCCTGACGGGAGCAGTGTGGGCGGTGGTCAAGACCTCAGAGTTTAGGGGAAACGAGCCTGAGGCTCAGCCTCAGTTCCACTCAGACTCTACTTTTAGGTGTCAGTCGCTGGCTTTGGGAAAGGTGCTTAGCTCTCTGAGCCTCAGTGTCCTTACTTGTAGTGGGATGACAGTAACTGCACTCAGGTTCACCATGAGGAACAGTAAGTGCTGTGATGCATGTTAAAGGTTAGCACAGCAACCCCGAAAGAGGCGGTGCCAGACAGAGGTAGTTATTCCCATTTCATAGATGAGATGCTCGTGGGGTCCTTTAGGGGCACCATGTCTGCACTGCAGGGGTTTGGGGAGGGTCAGTGTGGGGTCAAATGAATGAATGAATGAGTGAGAATGAGTGTGTGAGAGTGAGTGTGACTCTGGGGAGTGAGGACTGTGAGCGTAAGGGTGAGTGTATGTGAGGGAGTGTGAATGTGACAATGAGTGGATGTGTGAAAGTGAGTGTGAGTGAGTAAATGTGTGGGTGAGGGCAGTCTCGTATGAAGGACCCCTCAGGTGGTGCTGCCCGAGAGAGGACAAAATGGTTTGCTCTCTGAGTGGCCTCACGTGGGGGCTTCCTAACACCACGGGGGCCCACGGAGGCCGGTGTACAGCCTGTGGGGTCTGGGGTTGGTCTCAGGGCTGCTCGCCAGACACCAGGGGGCTGGCATCGGAGCAGAGCCCTGCCACCCTGCCTGGTGCTCCCAGGGAAGGGAAGGCCCTTCACAAGCTGAGCAGGAGGCAGAGCTGGGGGACTGCAGGTGTCTGTTCAGGTAGAGGCCTGGGCCGAGGAGCTGCAGCAGGGCTCTGCACAGAGCTGCTGTGCATTGGGAGGGCCACCCCCTGGGCACCTGAGGAGCCAGCCCCACAGAAGCACAGGTGCTGCTCTGACTGCGGGAGCTCAGGGCCCTGGGCCGGTTCTTTCCTTCCTCCCAGCCCTAGTGTCCTCTCTGAGAGCCAGGGAAGACAGCGGGGCCCCGCCCTCGTGGCACTGCTGTGGGAGTTACCTGGTCAGGCACCCCTGAGCTGCTCGCCCCTCACGGTAACCCCTGGGGACCAGAGGGATTTGCAAATTGAGATTTCTCCTTCGTACTTTAGAAATGTAGCACTGTGCACATCCCGTTTATTACATGACACCCCAGCGGGGACTGGGGCGGCACCCCATAATTAACTACATTAATGTTTCTGCAGAGAAATGTATGAATATTCACATGAAGTGGGATAAATTAAGTCATAAATAGCTCATGACAGCTCAGGGCAGGGTTTACTATCAATTCATTTTCCCCACAAACTTAAAAAAAGTACTTGAGGCTTTCGGAGCGCTCTGGACCTCAGGACTGCGGAGAGGGACTGTGGACCCAGGCTGCATCCTCGCAGCTGCCCCTGAGGCAGCGGCAGCCTTGTCATCGCCTCCTGATGCCGGGGGGCCTCTGAGTGGCCCTGTAGGCTGCTCGGTCTCCAGTCTTCACCAACGGTCAGTGACCCTTGCCCTTTTCTGTCAAAGTAGGGCCCCTTTGGACTGTCCTTCCAGCCAGCCTAGTGCCCCCTGAAATACCGAGGTTACACTGTCCCAGAGCCTGGGCCAGGCGAGAGGGCAGCTGCCAGCAACTGGGTCTCTGCATTGCTCTGAGGGGCACCTCTGCGTTCAGCGGGAGAAATCGCTGGAGCCGCCGAGTTCCTGCCTCAGCTAGACGAGAGGACAAAACGGGCCCAGGGGGACTCTGGGCCCCTGTTTGCCTCCAATTCCACCCGAGACAACGTTCCCCGAAGTGTGCTTTGTGGAACCCTGTTCTCTCTGTGAGCTGCCTGGAGAAAAGGCTTCATGACCAGCGGAAATTGGGGAAGACGACACTTTGCAATGTCCTCTTGGAGATTCACAACAGACATCAGTCCATTAAAAGTTTGAAAAGTCCTGCAATAAATTATCTGCTTAATTTTGTTGAATCCAGCCTTTCCCAAGTGAACTTGGCCATGAGACCCCTTTTCGCAGTTCACCTGCTAGCATCCTGTAGAAGTAGTCTGCTCTTAGCAGACTGCTGTCCTAGGGTGTTGGGGTCTGGCCAGGCTCTGGGCTTTGTGGCCAGAGGGGTTAGGGTGTCCGGTGCCGTTGGCCTCTTCCCCCGTTCCAATCCCCTGGCTTCCAGGCTGACCGAGGACACCCAGAAGAATAAACTAATTAAGGTAAAATGTGCAGCAGCGATGCAGAGCCTTGTAGATCATAAATGGGAATGGCAAAATCAATGGCAGCCCTTCTGCAGGCAGAGGCCCGAGGCCTGGGCGACGGGAGGAATGGAGCCCGTGATTTAGGAAGAGCAAACGCTCTGGCAGCTGCAACCTGGGTAATTAGGTGTGTCAGGAAGACAGATAAACAGCGAGCTGTGCGGGTCGATGGCACTGGCAATAAACACCCAGCACTGGCCCCTGGCCTGTGTGAGCACCCAATCCCGCCTCCGGCTCCTTGTAGCTGCACTCTGCCCTGGCCCTGGGGTCCCTCACTGAGTCGGCGGACGGAGGGCGGTGGGCAGCTGCTCCAGGAGAGGAGAGCCTTCTCATTGCAGGAGAGAGGGACTCTCCTGAGTCCCTGAGGGGGACTCTGAGAGGGCAGGGGCCTGGGAGAAGCAGGACGGTGTTCTAGGGCAGAGGTTCTGAGGGCCACAGCCCCTGTGAGAGGTACGTCTAGGGATCCCCATTCCCACCCTGACTTTGGCATCTTGGCATTAAAGGAGCCTCGAAGGCCTCAGAGCCCAGAGGAGCTGTCAGTGGCTGCAGGCAGCCAGGTGGGAAGGCCCAGTGGGCGAGGCCAGGCCCTGCTGAGTGCTTGGTGCTGTGGGAGGCCCCAGGGAAGCAGGAGCCTCCGGCTCTGACTCAGGGCGCTCGCAGTTCATTTGACAGCATGAGGGATAGATGGGTAGAGGAGATGCCACGGAACCGTAAAACTCGTGCTACTTAATATTCCTACAGTGCTTTCTATATGCCAGGCACTTCACATATTGACCCTCACTCGTAACCCTTAGCACAACTCCACAAAATGGGTACTATTTTCATGCCCATTGTACTTCCTCAGATGAAGCACCTGAGGCACAGAGACAAGGGGACTTGCCTAAAATCCCCCTAGCAGGACCCCTCAGGGCAGGGTAGGACGGCACACCCTGGAACTGCTGTGCGATCAGGATGGAAAAGGCTACGGTGGTCAGGGAGGGCTTCATGGTGGAGGAGGCACCTGAAAGGGGACTTGCAGTGTCAGAGTAACACAGCAGTGACTCTGGTTTACACAGCACTTAGCACGGCCAGGCTTTACGGGAAGCATTCCCGTTTACAACCATCATCTTGACTAAACCCTGTGGCTGCCCTGAGAGATAGTGCAAGCTCATTTTACTGATGGAGAAATTGAGGGGCAGAGAAGTTAATTGCCCAAGGCCACAGAGCTAGTAAATGGTGGAGACAGATTCAGACCCAGGTCTTTCTGACTCCAAAGCCTGTGCTTCTGAGCCTTGCGCTCGGTGGCTTAGCCAAGCAGAGAGGAGGAGGTGGCCTGCACAAAGGCACAGAGTTTGCCCAGAGAGGAGGTTTGTGCAGGTGGAGAAGGAGAAAGATAGCAGGGCAGCAGAGACCCACTGCTGCCAGGACTGAGGGCGGGGGGCTCATGGGTGGTTTCTGATCTGCAAAGACAGTGTTTCCAGAAGATTGCCCTGGCAGTGAAGTGAGTGGAGGGCAAGCAGGGGAGAAAATGAAGTGCGGTGGCTACTTTTGTTGTAGCTCGTGCGATCCTGGGCGATGATGATGAGTGTCAGAACGTGCTGGGTGCCGGGAGGCCAGAGGGATTGGCTGGGTGTGGTGCGTCAGAGCAAGGAAGTGGTCTGCAATGTGCGGGCATGGACTTAGGGCTGGCGGGGGTGGGAGCAGGAGCTTGCCTGCAGAAGATTTGCTGTGAGGTGGTCATAGGGTGGCTGAGAAGGCATGGCGAAGAGGTCACTGGCCATAGGGATGGCAGCGTGCAGAGCACTGTGGCTCGAGCTGGGGCAGAAGGGAAAGACCGGAGCCACAGACTGAGTCCCAGGGAGCAGCTGCGCTGGAGTGTAGGAGGAAGTGGAGGTGGGGATGGAGGCACCACCAGACACAGAAAAGAAGGTTTTGCATCAATGGCAGTGGTGTCATTCAAGCAAATGACAATTCACCACCCCCTCATCCCCTCCACACCTAGCTCTGTCCCCATAGGGCAACTTGGAGCTACTGGGATAGTGAGTTTGGGCCATAAAGGGCTCTTCCTAAGGCTAACTGGCCTGAGTGACCCCTCCCCCAGGGGCTGCCCAACCTCAGGGAGATGACCTGAGTCATGGCCTGGTATTGGTGGTAAAGAGAATGGCGAGTGAACATATGTGGCAGGGCAGAGGCCCAGCCTCCAACCTCATTCATAAGGCAAAGGGATTACTGCCAAACAGCAGGGTTAGGGAGGTAGCCGGCAACATCAGCAGCCCAGGTTGACCTTGGCCAATTCATGAACTTGTATTTTTCTTCTCTGTAACATGGGATAATGAGAATGGCCACCTGTTCATCAAGTTGTTGTAAGGACCAAATGAGATAATGTAAGGAAACTATTTAGAACAACACATGGCACATGGTAAACTCAAGAAATAATAATAACACCACCCCCGCCATCATCACTACCATCCCCATCGTCACCACCTTCCTCCGCCCCCGCCCCCACTGTGACCATCAGGGCAATTACAGGGCATGGCCACTGAAGGTCCCTATGGGTCACACCCCGGGAGGCAGCTGCAACATGGAGTCTAAGATGCTTTGCCAGACTTAGTCAAGAAAAACCAGCAGAGTAGTGAGGGCCCCAGGGGCAGAAGACATTTTTAAAGAGAACGAACCCAGGTGTCCCTGGGTCCCCCAATATTTCTGACCCCCGTCTTCCCTTTCATCCTGGGATGAAGAGAAAAATCTGATCAGCCCCTGCCCGCTGCTCCCCCACATGAGCTTATTCAGCCCTCGGCATAGTTATACCAGGAAGATAGAGTCTTCGTTGTACAGAGAGAAATTTTACAGGGCTCAGACAGTGAAGTCATTTGTCTAAGCTTGCACAGCTGTGAAGTGGCAATGGCGAACTTCCAGCTGTGGTCTGACTGTGGTCTGACTCTTCTCCCCTCACCCCTACCCTGCATCAAAGACCTGGGGTGGGGGCGATGAGGGGAGTCCTTGGTTGCCAAGGAGCCCAGTTCTGTGTTATGAGAAAATGTCCGCCGGGCCCCATGCTGCTGCTGCTTTGACAGCCTCACCCCATTCTTGCTGCTTATGGGGCCACGTGTGAATGAGGCAGAGTAGGAGTGGGGGCCGGGAGCCTGAGTTAAGGAGCTCATCTCCCCAAGTGGGGCCACGCTGGGTGAGCCGAACGTCAGGGCCGTGCCTCCAAGGGAAACATGGCTGGGGATCGGGACACCCTAGAACCTGGAGGATCCTAGAAAAAGAGCACAACACACGGAGCCGTGCACCCCCGGCTCTACCAGGCACAGGAAATCCTGGACATCCTGCTGAGATGCAGATTCTGGCCCAGGAGGTCGGGGGTGGGGCCTGAGATCTGCACAGTCAGGAGCTTCCTGCTGTTGCCAGTACTGCTGGGCTGCGGATCACACTTTGAGTGGCGAGGTGTAGAGCATCTGGGTGCAGCTGGAACTGGGTCCGGGTGAAGGAGCGCTGGACAATGGGGGCGCTCGCTCTCCAGAGCAGATGGCTCAGCTGCTGCGTAGGCAGAGGAGGCTGGAAGTGCCTCCCGCCCCCAGTTCCCTTTCTTCTCTCTGGCACAGTGACCGACGCCTCCTCCCCGAGAAGTTACAAAAGCCCCTGCTGAAGGCCTAAGTATAACACAGAGCCCAGAAGCCATCAAAGAAAAGGGTGATAAATCCAAGTCCGTAAAAATCCAAATTTTCTGCATTGCAAAAACCACCATGTGCGAAGATAAAAGAAAAATGACAAACAAGGGGAAACTACTTGCAACATGTATTGCAGACAGAGGGCTGATTTTCCTAATTTATAATGAAATGTTACAAATCAATAAGAAAAAATGGGTAAAGGCTATGAGCAGACAAGAGATTCGAATATATAAATATATGCTCAGCCTCACTCACTTTAAGAAAAATGAAAATGAAAACTAAACATAGGTACCAATATTTCCTATCAGATTGGAAAATGTTTTTTAAAATGACGACACGTTGTGTTTGCTGCCGAGGATGCTGGGAGATGCTCACTTGCATCGGGGCGGCGGGCACGTCATCGGGAATGTCCCTGTGAAGCACGGTTCGGCCACGGTGGTCAGACCCGCACACGTACATATTCCTTTGCTGTAACAACCCCTTTTCTATGACCTTACAGAGGAACACCTGCAATGGTGGGAAGTGGCATGTCACACAAACTACTGATGTGGTGGCCCTGCTGGTGAGGGCAACAGATCGCAAGGAGTCTAAGTGTTTGTCAACGGGGGGCAAATTCAATGGATGGCAAATCCATGCAATGGAGAACGAGGTAGCCGTAAAAAAAGAGAACGCTCTTATCCTGCTGCAGTGAAATAATATCCAAAATTGATTGCTAATGAAACAAGGAAGGGGCAGCACTGCGGGCAGAGCACGACACTGTTTATGTAGAAAAGCAGGGAGGTGTGTGTAGACTGAAGACAGCAGGTGGGCAGGGATGATTCTCCTGAACGGGATGAGTGAAGATGAATGGTGGAGCTCACAGCTTGCGCTGACTCATCCTGTACCCACACTCCTGTCATCCCCAGACCACGTGGGCAGAGAGGTCAGGGCCATGGCGTGCAGCAGCTGGGGGGCCAGTGCAGGGCCCCGGCGATGGCTCTGATTGGGAACAGTAGTAGGTCCTGGGATCCTGGATGTGGCCCCTTCTCCCCCTTAGCCCCCCACACTCTGCTACGGTGAAAACCAAGCAGTGTTGCCTGAAACAAACTCACTTGTATTTTTCCAGGTCGGTGAAGCCATAAGCTGGTTTCCCGGCCCAGGCGCTGTGGTGAGTCTTTCTCTGTTCTCTCCCTCTCATTTCCTCTCCAATTCTTAACCCTTGACCCATGCCCGCCTGGAACCACCGTCTGGGTGGTGCGTTGTTTACAGTGTGGTCCTTTTCTCTTTCTGCTACTCGAGTCTCCCTCTCTCCCATGGACTAGGAGGGAGGCATTTGGTTCCTCTGCCCAGGACACTTCTAGAGGTGAGAATTATAACAACTATGGCTTAGAGAGTGTTTAATGAGTCCTAGACACTAGAAGTGTTTTTCATTCATTATCCCAGTTGTTCAGTCAAATATATTTATTAAATGTTTACTAAGTGACATACAAACTTCTTTGGTCTCGGAGATACGGCACCAAACATGACAAAGTTTCCATCCCCGTGGGGTTTAGGAGAAGAATAGCAGAGATGACCCACAAACAAATATGTAGCAGACTTTCAGACGATGGGAAATGCTATGAAGAGAAATTAAGCAAGTTTAGGGCATAAGGAGCGATAGCGGCCTGGTTTTATTTTATGTTTAAAGATTTTTTCTAGAGTGAGGGGAAGGGAGGGGGAAAAGAGAGGGAGAGAAACATCAGTGTGTGAGAGATACGTGGTTGCCTCTCACACGCCCCCTACTGGGGACCTGACCCACAACCCAGGCGTGTGCCCTCACTGGGAATTAAACTGGTGACCCTTTGCTTCACACTCAGTCCATTGAGCCACACCAGCCAGGGCATGATTCTAAAGTGTTCAGGGAAGACCTCATCTGATTAGGGGCCTAAATGAAGGTAAGGAGAGAGCCCTGAGAACAGTGGTGGGAAAAGCATTTCAGGTAGAGGAAACAGCATGCCCGAAGGCCTCAGGTGGGAAGGTGGTGAGCAAGAGGAAGAGGAAACGAGGTCAGAAAGGCAACCTGGCTCACGTCAGGAGAGGTGTTGTAGGCAATGGTAATGACTTTACGTATAGGGTCTAGGGAGCCTTTGCACTTGAGCTTATGAAGTTGATAATGATTTTTCCTATTCTACAGATGAAGGGGTTGAGACTGAGAGAGGTCAAATATCTTGCCCAAGGTTACCCAGTAAGTAAAGGCAGATCCCAGGTTATACAAACTGGACCCCCCCCCCCCCCCCACGCAGGGACACTGCTGGGATTCAGGGTCTCAGCCCTCTTCCAGGGACTGCTGGCTGAGGAAGAGACAGGGACTGTCCTTCCACAGGCCTGTCTGACACTCTTGTGCAGGCTAAAGGAGCCCCCAGTTGTATGCCATGGGCCGGTGGGGCTGGCTGGGCCTCCGGGAGAGGACCTTGGG
>PVKM010039004.1:0-13905 GCA_004027735.1 Carollia perspicillata | reverse complement strand
TTAAACGTTACAGGAGGTGTATTTGTGTAGGAAAAACCGGTATGTACAGGGTTTGGTGCGATCAGCCGTGTCAGCGTCCACTGGGGGTCTTGGAATCCATCACCCCGTGGGTAATGGGAGACCGTGACGCAGTGGTAATCTAGGAAGTCAACGGTTCTCCTGTGTTCTGCGAGCTGTCTGAGCAAATCATTGAACATGAAATGAGTGTCTGAAGTGGGTGGGGGGCAGTCTGTGGGACCGAGCGCTTCATCTGTGCGTCTGCGTTAACTCCAGGTAATTAATTAGTCGGAATTGAGTTGGTGTCCAGAGTCGGAGAATTGGATGGTGTGGAAAAACCCCTTGCACTTTAGTGTCAGAAGTGAAATAGTGAAAATAAAAGAAAAGGGAGTTTTTATTTTTACAAGAATTTTACATTCTTATTATGTATCTTTTGTAGGCATTGCCTAATTGGGCATGTAATAATATTCCTTTGGATGGATATACCTCCATTTACTCAGCTATTCCCTTATTAGTCATTTGGTTGAAATTTTAAATAGTTTTTTTGCCATTATCATTTTCATACAATAACTTTTACTCTATATGAGATCATGTCCTGGATTATATTTCCAGGAGACTTAGTAAATTGAAATTTTGAACATTTAAAACAACCTTGATTTATTTTTCCATTTGCTTTCAAAATGGCTTAATTCCTATTTTGCCATTGTGTTGGTCTCATCTTCTTTTCCCTTGCTTTGGTGTTGTCTTTACAATTTTTTTACTGATTTGGTAACCAAAAGTACTTCATTTTCATTTATATTTCTTTGATTACTAGTGAAGCTGAACATTTCTTTTTCATAGTGTATACTAGTTGCATTTCTTCTTTTCCTCATTTTCCGTGATGTGGTCTTTGACCCTAGACATTTTTCTCATCAGTTAAAATTAAGAGTTGCATTTTATTTTTTCAAATGACACTTCAGGATAAACATGCACAAAGGAAACCCTTCCCTGGCTTATCTCCACTCCCATGCCTTCCAGGGAGCCAGTGGTGAGGGCTTGGGGCGTGTCTCCCCACTTTTCTCCTTGTTTGTGTATGCAAATACACATCTTTTTAAAGATACAAAGGGGGTTCATTTTACCACCAACTTACTTTGTTTTTCACTTAAAATATACATCATGGGTATAAGGTCTTTAATAACACATAATAAAGTATCTTTGGTCACATTTGCTACAATTATTTCCACAGTGTGTGGGTCTCCCCTTGACACAGTTGTAGATTGGTAAGTGGGCAAATGTTCCACTAGCATTTCTTGCCCTGATGGGGCAGCCTGCCGCTCTGTTCTTGCACAGAGTTTGATAAATCCTCGGCTCTGTTTTCTGCTGGCTTTGAAAAATTTCTTAACTTAAAAGAACCCATGTTAGTATTTAATCCAGCTATAATTTATTTTGGTGTGGAGTAAGGAGGAAATGAGAATCTAAAGTGAATATTTTTCCTCTTTAAATTACTAATCAGGTGTTGCATCACCCTTTGTTGAATGGCGCTTAAAGAAAAAACTTCCCATAAAGCAAGTGACTTCTCTTATCTATGCATTTTCCCCAACTGTAAAGTAGTGGGGTTATAATCAGAAAGGTTTTTTCTAAGGAAGGAAGAATTTCGTATTTGCCTAGAATTAAGTCACACCAGGAAAATCTTGGTGCCCCCAGGGCCTAGATCTTTTCCTTGTGACTCCAATTCAGCGATGCTGCTTCTGGGTGTGGCCTGAGCAAGGAGGGTCTGAGCCGCAGAGTAGCCCCCTAACTATTTCTCGCCTATCCTGACTGTACTTCCACGAGGCCGTAGGGCAAAAAAATGTAACCTCATTTTATAGGCGAAGAAGCCAAGTGAATTGCAATGATTCACTCAGGGTTATTCCTGATTCCCAGACAGTTAATTGCTTCATAGTGTTCTGTCGTGGTCTTCCTTCTGATTCCCTCTTATAGTGAAAAATTTATCTGCGAAACTTCAAGTTGGGCTGGCTACCTTGGTGGTGCTGTTGGGACTCTCAGGAAGGTCATGGTGATAGTTGTGCCCAGAAACCAGAGCACATTATTCATTATCATTGGGGGTCATCGTCATCATCATCATTTTTCAGCGAGTGTTCGTTGTGTCTGCTCTGTCCGAGGCTCTGTGCTGGGTGCTGCGGGAAAAGACCAGGCGAATGAAACACTCTTCCTTTCCTCAGTGGACTTACACGCCTTCCTTTAGCATTGTTTTCATTGCTTTTTAAAAATCGAGTCTTTCTCTAAAGTAAATCACTATTTTGTGTTGTACTCATTCCATTGTCTGGAATCCCCAAGGAGAGGGGTGGGGTTTTCTACTGAGCAAGTCTCGTGAGGAGAGTGCATTGGACGCTCTGTTCCCTTCAAAGCACTACTACGAGGAACTTAAAATATCTGAGGACTTGACTGATGTATATTTTATAAGGTAAGATGAGCCTGGAGATCTGTAGTATCAACGTCTCCTGTTTCTAAATACACTTTTTGGCCCCAGCTTCTCTTCCTTGGGACATTTAGGTTGCTCATGTGGTCAACCAGGATCTAAAAATACACTTAGAAACTTTGTGAGTTTTTTTTTTTTCCTTGGCTGATTAATGTGTGTTTTTGTGTATCCCCAACTCCACTGTGTAACTATTTACTTTTGCATTATGTATAGCTCTTAGCAACCGACAGTGGAAATGAAAGCTAAGAGCACAGGCAGTCCCTGGCTGAGCTGGGGAAACCAGCCAGCTGAAGCCTCAGAGAATTCTCCTTCCCTCCCCCACCCTGCACTCTTGGCCCTGGGGCCCACCCTGCCGGCCTCAAGTTCCTGCTTTCTGCCTTCTCTGCTGGGGCTAAGTATGGGCCAGAAGGAGGGAAGGAAGGACCCCTCGTGCCCCTACTCTTATCCATCTCAGTTCCCTTTGCTGCTCAGCATGGGTGGGGTGAGGGGAAGGAGGGCAGGCTTTGGCCACCGCTGATATCTTGGCACCGGTGACCATATTGTAGTAGTGTCAGAAGCACTGAGATGCTATGTCTTATTTGGAACTCTGAATACGTTCCCATAAAGGAAGGTCACAAGTTGTATCTGACCTGTGCAGGGCCCTCGAGAACTCTGGTGCTAGGACAGCTCTTTTAGGGTGACCTAAGTCAGTGCTTAGAACACTGCTGTTCAGGGAGAACACGTTCTAGATTCTGCATAGTCCAAGTTGGAAACAAACTTTGAACGAGACCAGTGTGTAAGTCAAGGGGCTGACTGTGAAGCCCAGGAGTGGTGGGTCTGCTCGCGGGAACGCTGCCTTGCCTGAAATGTGGCGTGTGTGAACTGTGCCCAGCCCTTCTCCCCCAGCCCTCTGCTGTAGCTGTAAGAATAGGTTAGTTCCCTGATGTCTAGAGTAGCAACTGTAGCAATCATACTAAACAACTCACATCCTGATTCTCCAAAAAAAAAGACCTTGGGAATGTAGATTTAATTCTTTGATTGTGCCTTTTAGCAAAGAATGCAAAGGCAAATTCACTCGGTTCTTTGTGAGAGGTCCTTATTTCTTTCCTTAAGAAATCAAACTTCTGTTCCTGTCTCAGGACTCTTCTCAGTACATTTTGGGGAACATGTCTGAAGTATATATTGGTGAATATTTTTTCGGCTATGGAAATAGAATTTTTAAAAAAGATTTTATTTATTTATTTTTAGACAGAGGGGAAGGAAGGGAGAGAGAGAGGGAGAGAAACATCAGTGTGTGGTTGCCTCTCACACACCCCCAACTGGGGACCTGGCCCACAACCCTGGCATGTGCCCTGACAGGGAATGGGACCAGTGACCCTTTGGTTTGCTGGCCGGCACTCAATCCACTGAGCCACACTGGCCAGGGTGGAAATAGTTTTTTTTTTTAATAAAAAAGATCTTTGAAAGGTACTCTATATTATATTTCTTTAACAAAATCAGTTGTTTTCCCTTTAAAGGTTGGAAAGCATACATTAATGGTTCACAGTAATTAAGTGATACTTACTTGGAGATGGACAAAGTCTGTATAGTTGCTTGTGTAATTTTCACAGAAGGGACAAAACAATTAAAGAATAACTGCCCCCACCCAAACCTCTAGGTGAATTTTTTTCCAACCTCAGAAGGGGTGGACCTGCTCAGAACAGGAAGTGCCGTAATCACAGGACAGCAGTTTGAGTAATGAGAGAAGGCTGCTGGGTTTGCCTTTACTGTCTCTGTCAAGCTCAAGGCCAGGGCGGTCAATGCACACTCTCCTTCTCCACAGCAGTGGCATGTTTTGCAGGGCACATGTGCTGCACACGCACTGCACACACACAGCACCTGTTGCACAAGAACAAGGAGCAGCAGAAATAGCCACAGAAAAATGGCTAAGCTTCGAGCAGTGCAGTTAGAGACAGAGCAGAAGCCTTGGAAGTTGACATATCAGCCCCAGGATATGGAATTAACTTGTCCTGAGGGGTCAGTGATGAACCCAAGAGAAATAGAGCATAATACTGTGTAAAAATATGTATATTTAAATGAATAATTTAATAAATTATTGCTTTAGTTTTGGCTCTCTCAGTGGTCAAGGACTAGGACATCACTCAAACTAATCCAAGTACGTGGGCTCATTGTAACAATGACCTACTCTCATTCCATCCCCATCCTGGCAGGAGAGTTATCCCCACTCTACTGAGGAGCGGCAGGCTTAGAGAACGTGGCCTGTGGCATGTGGGTAGTAGTCAGCAGGAGTCAGGACTCACACACAGGTGGACTCGGGAGCCCTATTCTTTAACCAGGTACTGCTCTGCCCTGACAGGGCTCTGTGCCTGGGAAACAATGCACAGCTGGGTCTGTGGGGACCAGAGCAAAGGACTCCAAAATTGGGAATGGAGTCATTATCTTTCTCGGAGGTCATGTGGCCTCTGCTCAGGGGACGGTTCTCTTTTTCTCTCCTATCTTCTCTTGTTCCTTCACTTTACACGTGAGCCCTGAATGGCCAACCCGTAGGGCTGTAATCTGAGATCTCAGTACCTCCTGGAACAGACTCACTCATAAGTGAGAATTTCCAGCTAATCCAGCTCATCGAGTCAGGCCACAGAGCCATTGGAGCCTGGCCAGCAAAATCAGCCGCTTTTGGGTTGGCCACTCTTCCCAAGTCCATTGGTGGCTGCTTTGTGTGCAGAGTTCTCCGGCACCACTTTGCCAAGAAGGTAATTGTGGGTAAGGCAGCACATGCTAGAATGGGAAATTGTTCAAGGCAGGAACTTAACATCTCTGGTCCAAGCTCATTTCATACTTCAATACTTTTTCTGTCTTTATGAAACATCAAAAGAATCTGTTAGGACTCTTCAGATTGCAAATGATAGAAACCTAATTCAAAGGGGCTTAGAGAAAAATCTAATTATTTCCTGTAACTGTAAAGGCAAAGGCTTGGCTGGATCCAGGTTCAAACAATATCATCAGAATCTGTCTCTTGCCATCTCTGGGCTCTGCATTCTTCTGGCAGCTCCTCGCTTCATGATATCTAGTCACCACCAGAAGCACCAGGCCTATCTGTCAGGTGAGCTACCTCAGTGGAGGGTTCCTCTTTCCCTGCAGCTCCAGCAGAATTCCCAGGTTGTATTCTCGTTGCTCTGAATTGGTTGCATGCAGGCCTCTCAACCAAATGTGGCAGCCAGGCTGATTGGGCAGGTCTGGGTCACTGCCACCCCCTCATTTAAAGCACATGGCTGGGAATGGAGGAGCATGGTCTCTGGTGACAATCGAGATATTAGTGCCTGAAGAAAAGGGAATGAATGCTATCCCAGCAAAAAAAAAAACAACCCTCATGCATCCTGTGGAACATTTTCAGAACCAGTATATTATAATAATTGGACATCTATAATCAAGGTTTGGGGGCTCACGGTAAGCAGTCTGGGTCCCTGACTTTATCTTATTTGTATGTGACAAATTCAAAGATCTCGGAAATTCTACATGTTTGGAAAGGGCTAGATCTCCTATGTTTTGTAGGTCATTAATCCTGAAAGATGATGCTTTTAAACCACATAAGATTGTTACTAAGATTCACATTTTTTTTTGAGAAAGCCAATTGCATGGTGGTTTGGCTTTAATTTTTCATCAAGTAGGAGGATAAGGCTTGAAGGGCAGTTGCAAGGTGTCCTCTATTTAAATAAAGTCTAAACTGTTTCAGCGTTGAAATGACTTTGGTAAATTACACAAAGGCTTTGTTTAAACTTTTAGCAGTGCCTAGGATTAAAGGCCCACTTTATCCAGGTAATGATTAAATTGCCCTATTTATATATCAATGATCTTAATATTCACTGGAAAATGATTGCTTGGTTTTTAACTATTTCATAAATCAGGAACTTCCAGGCCAGGGGCGGTTAGGCCAGCTAGTCCTCATGCAACCTCAAGTCTTGTGTGTGGGGGTGGGGTGGGGTGGGGGGCGTGTAGCTATAACTTCGTGCTGGTAGAATCCCATATCTCTGTTTCCTGTACGTACTGCAATGGTCCCAGAGATCCTTTGGAACAAATGATCAGTTTCTTTTTCTACCAAAGTTTTACAGACAAGCGCCTTAATTTCTTTCACTTATTTAAAATTCTATTATTCATAGGATTGAAAAAAAGTCCACTCATATGCCAAAATGTGTTTCTTCTCTCTCGTCTTTCACTCGATGGTGCAACTGTTATTTGGTCCCATGCTGGTCTGAGGATCTGAGTTGCAAACGACAGTACTTACTTTGGCTAGTTGCAATACAAAGGGGGGTTTTAAAAGGGTATTAAGTATCTCCCAAATTTCTGGGGGCGGATCGGAGGCAGACCTGGAGGCCATGCATCCAGAAGCACTGCACGAGTTACAGCACTGGTGGCTCCGGCGGGGACCCTGGCGTGGCCACCACAGAACATAGGTCCCTCCGCTCCTACCAGTGAATGAGTCCTTTGTGGAAGGATCTCTTCACTGTTGCCTCTGCAAACTGAGCACCTCCACCAATGCCCACCACGGTGAATTCTGCATGGTCCCTCTTTCTTTACCTCATTGTCTTCTGAAACAAATGTTTGCATGGATGCTGCTGATGGGTGGGGCCCAGGTTGCCCCAGGTATAAGGTCGGCTGGGGAGGCAAATTCCTGGCTTCCCTCTCTGGGAGGTGCGGCTCAGAAGGAAGGAAGTTTCTGAAATGAGGGAGGAGTATTAAAAAATGCTGTCTGACCACAAAATATGATACAGTACTACACACGTCCAAGAAGAGGATCTTGTCTTACCTCTGGATACCTTGCTATTTTAAAACTGGCTGCCTGAGCAGTAGGGCTGTTCCTTACCGAGTGTCATTTGAATAACCCCAGAAGGACCCACGGCCTGATGCCACATAGATTTATTTCTTTTCGTTCAGCAGATAGATACCCACCCAGTTACTTCCCTCAACCCACCCCTTTATTGTTCTTGGTTGCTTCATCGTAGCTGCTTCCCTTTCCCCGCATGAAGGCAAGAGGCTCATCTAAAAAGGAAAGACGAGGCCTCTGATGCTCAGAGAGAGTAACCCGCTTGCCTAAACCCTCACAGCCTGTCAGCGATGGAGGCCGAAGTCTGTCTCCAGAGCCACCTCCTCTGACAACTCGGTACTACTGCCCCTGGGGTCAGGCACGTGATGTGAGGACTTTCCTCATCAGTACTGGGGAGCGAGCTGGACCTCTGCTGAACCCCAACTCTGTCCCTCTGCCCCGTTCAAGGATGGATAGGCCCCTGACATAACCAGGACATCAATATTCTTAGTTTCAAATGAAGCTTTAAAGGACATTCACTGGGGTGTTCAGTGACATGGTTTACTTTACAGTGTAATTTATTATTAGATGGTGCTGTGGGCTGAGTTATGTCGCCTCTCCCAATTCATATAGTGAAGCCCTAACCTGCCGTGTGACTGTATTTGAAGATAGGTCCTTTAGGGAGGAAGTTGAGGTTAACCGAGGTCATAAATAAGCGTGGTCCCTAATCCGATAGGGCTGGTGTCATTTTTAGAGGAGGAAGATATACCAGAAATCTCTTTGTTTGTGAGTGCAGGGGGAACAGGCCACATGAGGGCACAACAGGGTGGCCGTCTGCAAGCCAGAAAGAGTGCCTCACTAGCAGCCTACTCTGGTGGCATTTGATCTTGACTTCCAGCCTCCAGAACTGTGAGAAAGTAAATGCAGTGTCTGTTGTTTCAGTCACCCGCCCTGTGGTGGTGTCACGGTGGCCTGAGCAGACCAATGCTAATAGGTTTGCCTTACATCCTGACAAGGGAGGTAGGGATGATAGTTACACGTGCCGCACGAGCTAGAGGAGCCATGAGGCCTGGAGAAGGCAAGCATCCTTCTAGCCAGGGGGTCATTAAAAGGTTCCCCAGAGGCAGTGCCACATCGAGGGAGCTGGAGTGCCTTGTGGGCAGGGTAGCTTCATGGTTAGAAGCATGAACTCTAAGGTGGGACTTTCTGAGTTTGAATCCTGGTGGTGGTTTTCTAACTGAGTGAGTGTGAGCAAGTTAACCCTGCAGAATAAGGACTAGCTGTCTCACAATGTTGGGGAGATTAAATGAAATAATGTATGAGAGACTATTAGAGCTGTACTTAGCTCACAGTAAGCACTCAATGAATTAGTAATGTTCCTTAGTTATTTATATTATTTTAACTGGCAGAGAATGGGGTAGGGTATATTTGGGGAGAGGAGAGGTTGCAATCACAGGCTGAATGAAGACATGTGTGAACAGCTGTGTGGTTCGTCTGAAGCCCAGTTCACCAAGGCTCCATTTCTCTGAGCTGGTAGTTTTTAAGGAGTCTCCTCTTGCAAGAGGTTCCCTAAAATGGACTTCAAAGCAGATAAAAGCATATCCTGGCACGACCTGCGAATGTTTCTCCTTGTACATGTGTGCATTGGCCCTCTGGTTTATCCATCAGTGTCTTGAGCATCTGGTTGGTGTGAGTCAGTCCCCCAGGGTCTCATCACTCCTGATGGAACTGATACAATCAAATTCCTGCATGTGCAGAGCTGAAGTCCAGGCCTTGGACCTGTGGTGACACCTCGGAGGTGAAGGCATTGTGAAGCCCAGCTGGAAACAGAGAAGGCGCCTACCTCTTTCTCTCCTCTCCCCTCCCCCCTTCTCTCCTCTCCTTGCTCTTGCCTTTAAACTTGCACAGTGTGACAAGCTGAGCCCCAGACATGTGTTGGGAATGGGTGGAGCCTGGCACACTGATGCAAGGTGGTCGTTAAACGCTCCCTAAACGAATGAAGAGTGCTCGCTGCTGCTGATGCAGTGAGCAGAGGAGTGGGCTGGGAGGGGTCATGCCTGGGAGCAGGGGTTCTGGGGTCTGGTCCCTTCTCCCACTTACTTTTTGCCTTCAGACAAGTCCCTTCACTGAGCCTCAGAAACCGTATCTGTGCAATGAAGATGAAATCTTTACCTACTAAAGTCAGAAGATGGCTGAGTGCCCTTTTGGTGTCGTCCCTTCTGACTCTAATATTTATGCCCTAATAAGACGACTCTCCATAGTGGTTGAGGCTACTATGGCACAGAATGTTCCCAAGCGGAATCCAAGGGGAGCTAGGCAGGAGATCTGCCCTCTCTTCCCCTCCCGTTGTTTCACGTCTGCTTCCTTGTTGCCCCGTGTGAAGTGTGAGCTCGATGGTTTGAGGGGAGTGTTAATGGTGGGAAGAGTGGATGGATGCAATTCTTACGTATTATCCACTGTGCCCACCACAACACTGAGCATATAAAAGGTGCTTAGTAAGCACTTGTTAAATTAGATTGCCTATTACTGCCTCGTAATCAATTAATTCAAATTGTACTCCTAAACCGAAGGCACTGTTTGATCCATCTACAGAGTAGGAATAATGAGAAACAAAATAAACAGAGGCAAAATAGAAGTGGTTGTTTTGAGGAACAGAGGAGGCGTTTTAAGTGCTATTAGTGCTGTCCCTGAGTTGCATTTATCTAATAATGACTCATGTTAATTTATTCTGAGATGTTTTCTTATTTTTGAAATTAGCACTGCTGTCCCCACACTTCATGAGACAGAAAATTAAAACATTGATTTTTGTGTCAAAATTCAGGCTCCCGCAGCCTCATTTTCAGGAGCTGGGGTGATACTGCTAAGTCGCCCTTCATGTGGTTTGGATAAAGGCCGCTCACATCTTTATCCCGCCCTTTCTGCACGGGAGCATTCGTTTCTTGTCTGAGACTAATGTGGGAGTCTGGTAAGCCGGCCAGTAAATGGACGACCTATTCTTAGACATGCATGGATTCTAAAGGTCCTCATTTCAGATACACAAAAGCCAAACCAAACACCCATGTTCGCTTGTTTGTAGCTTCCTAGAATAAGGTCACAGTTGTGATATGTCTTCTTATAGTGAAGGTGAGGCGGGGCCGCACTGACTGGAAATCGTTCCTCCGCACCAGCCGATGCTGTTCAGGGCTCCGCCGCTTCCCCGGATCGGGGGCCTTCGCACAGGGGGGAGTGCTGTTCGTTCCCTGTCGGAATCAAAAGGAGCAGGCTACAGGCCTGCAGACGTGCTTTATTTACCTGAGAGTGTTTCTTAAACTTTCAAAATTTGTCATCAACTTTAAAATCAGAAGATATCTCATGAAAATGTGGATTTCAGGCTTTTCTTGAAAAATCACAAACTCATAATATCATAAACCGGGCGCAGTCCCCGCATGGCAGCGATCGGCGGCTGAGCAATGCCCGTTTTCTGGGGGAGGACACGTGCGCGCTGCTTCGCCGGAATCTCTGTCCTTCCTACTGTCACGCGGCGACCTGCGTCATTTACTCCCAGACCTGCCTGCCCCTAGGAGCCTTTGCATTTTTCCTTTTTGGTGGTAAATATGCATAACCTAAAATGTACCATTTCAGACATTTTTAAGTGTCTGTTTCAGTGGTATTAAGTTCATTCACATTATTGTGCCACCACCACCACTGTCCGTCTCCAAAGCTTTTTCGTCTTTCCAAGCTGTAACCGTGCTCATGAAACAGCTCCTCGTTCCCACTTCCCCCAGCGCCTCGGAATCACCATGTCACTTTCTCTCTATGAGGATTCGCCATGTCACTTTCTCTCTATGAGGATTCGCCATGTCACTTTCTCTCTATGAGGATTCACCATGTCACTTTCTCTCTATGAGCTGAACCGCTGTGGGCACCTCAAGTAAGTGGAGTCAGGCAGTATTTGTCCTTTGGTGACTGGCTTATTTCACTTAGCATGGTATCTTCAAGGCCCACCTGTGCTGTAGCGTGTGTCTCTCTTGTTTTTCCTGGTTTAGGTTGAATAATAGTCCATTGTGTTTTGTTTGTCCATTCATTCACCCATGGACCCGTGGGTCACTTCCGCCTTTTGGTTATCGCAAATAATACTGCTACGAACATGAGGGTGCGAATATGTTTGAGTCTCCTAAGCATTTGTTTTTCTTTTTCTTTCTTTATTTTTGACAAGTTTCTTGACAGTTCCCTAGCTACGTTCTTGTAAGAAAACTTTGCTTTCTTTCACTGGTCTCCCAAAGGCAAAGCACTGCAGGACTGGCCGCCAGCTCAGCAAACTTCTTTGGGAAGCACTGAAAACTGTTCCTTGAGACATCTTGTGGAAAGGACTTAGATTCTTTAAAACTGTAAAAACTAGTTACCGTGGGATATTCAAAATGTAACATCGAATTAGTCAGAACGTCTGGAAGCATCATTCTGTGATTTATTCGGCCTTGAATTTAGTTATGCAAAGCTCCTGTTTGAGGAAGAAACTTGCAATGCATTTGGCTTTGTTGATGCAGACGAGGCTTGTTCGCCCTGCTTCAGTGTGCTGTGTTCTGCCAGTGAGGTCTTTTTCTTGTAGGTGTTGATAATGGCAAATAAAAAAATATTTTAGATTTTATTTCTGAATTTTTAGGTTGCAATAAGTTAGGGAAAGTGTAATTTTTTTAACTGAATGCTAAATGAAAAGGTCGAAATAAGCTTTTGCTGTTTTTTTTTAGAGATTAGTATTTCTGATGTTTTTCTGTTAAGGACAATATCAACCTAAGTGTCCTTAACTGCCATAGGCATGTGATAATTCCGTCTTATTATCATGGGAACAAAATCTTGACGTCAAACTTGAAACTTTGGTTATTTAGGTAGACACAGGCCTAGATTTGCATTGCTGGTATTTACTTAGCATTTTGGACTAGTACAGTTACGGACAACATTTTGGAATCAAAAGCGCAACTAATGCCTTGGCTGGTGTCGCTTACTTGGTTGGAGCATGACCTCGTAAACCAAAAGGTTGCCATTTGATTCCCAGTCAGGACGCATGCCTGGGGGTTCAGTCCCTTGTTGGGGGACATGCGAGAGGCAGCTGATCAATATTTTTCACACTGATGTTTCTCTTCCTCTCTCTAAAATAATAAATAAATAAAAATTTAAAAAAGAATGCAACTAACATTATACAGAGAATATTAAACCCTAAGAAAACAAATGGTTTTCAAGTACTTACAGAAATTGCTTCAGTTTTACTGTTTTCTTAAAAGCTTTATGATTATATTTCTTTAGAGGTGTTTTATAATGTTGCCTTTTAAACTAATGCAGCAAACCTTCATCCTAATTGCTGAATTCCTGCTGTAGTTACTTTTCATTCTTTCCAATATGCTTGCAGTTATAACAGAGCATGCCAGTCCTAATGCGTGTGCATCCACTTTGTATTCATATTGGCTTAACCACCATATGTCTGTGTCTTCATATAGACCCGCTGTCAAGGGGAAAAGAGAGAGAAGGAGATAGGATGAAGTTGTATTATGTCACAGTTTCAAATTTGGGAATAATGACCTGTGCACCTGTCAGAGCTGAAGACTCCATTTTCTCCCATTATCTGATAGATTCTCTTGGGTCAGGGAGTGGAAGGACTAATGTTTCAGTTGCAAAAATGATGGGACAAGTCAATGAGCATCCAGAATAAGAAGGTTTTGCAAAGAGGTTAGTGGTTATTGCCAGAGAGGGGATGCTAACAGATAAGATAATCCAGCCTCATGCAGGCATCCAGAATTCCTGCCCTTGGCCTTCATGGTCCACTCAACTTCTGTTGAAATAGCATCTGTGCATCACCTTGTTGCACAGATCTGTTATCATGATAAAGGATCAAGAAGGCACAAACACAACAGCAAGAAACACCTTGGGGTTGGAACCTGGTGTGGGGGTCCCTGGTTGTGACTAAGAGCCCAGATCACATTCTTATTGTGCAGATGAATGAAATAACAGGTTGAGAATACCCACAGATGGTCAAGTGTGGTATGAAGGTTAGATGCAATGAATGAACCAAGTTTTAGCCTTTCTCCATTTTCTTCCTCTTGCTCTAGTTCCTTTTTGGCTCCTAACTCTCAGTCTTACCGTTTGTAATATCTTAGACTATGAGACTACAGTAAGTTATGACTTTGGTAAGCTAAGCCTATAGCTTAGGTTAGCTGTCTGGGAATGCTCAGTTTTTGCCAAATCCTTACACATCCATGACTCCCTGAAAACATGGGTTTTCAGGGCTGTGATTGTATTTCTCAGGTCACCAGGGAAGTGATCCTTATGCCTGGTGTGCCTTTTCCCTAAATCACACTGGAGAAAGGCTAGCCTTAGGTGTGTAACTAATTGGTTCCAATAGAAAGGGCAAATATGTACCAAGTCCCCCCTTTGTGTCATCCACTCTTCTAGGCACTGGAAATATGGGGGTGCAATAAACAGGTACTTTCTCTACTCTCAGGAAACTAGATAGAATAAAAATAGAATTAAAGAGAATTAGAAGTAGAATTCTAATTAAAGTAGAATTACATGGCCACTCATATAGAGTAGAATCACGGTGGGTCTACATTTGTTGGATGGACAGGGAAAACCTCTTTGAGGAAATAGGATGAAAAGATTTTTATTTATTCATTTTGAGAGAGGGGAAGGGAGGGGGAAAGAGAGG
>PVKM010039003.1:0-13912 GCA_004027735.1 Carollia perspicillata | reverse complement strand
CGATAAAGTAGTTTTGAAAACTATTGCATGCAAAGAAATTGCCTTCGCACTGACTCATACACTGCAAGCTGGCCCACACGACACCGCCCATTTCCGGGCTCCGGTGACATCCAGCCTACTTTCGGTAGGACCGTCCATCTGAACGCACTTCTTCCTGCTACTGTTCTTCATTCTTATAACCAACGGCCATGATCTTGTGATTGCCAGGTCCACCCCCAGCTCTGCCGCCACCAACCCATACATCGTTTCTAGTCACCCCCAGCTGCCCCCAGATGTGCTCCCTGCCCTCTCTCACCCGACACAGTGTGAGGCCCTTAAGGTACACCTTCACTCTCACAGGCCACTTGACCGTCAGAACAGCCAGCTATGCTGGGCCATGCTACACAGGAAGGGAGAGAAGACAACTATGGAAAGTTTGTTTTTCACTAGCCTTTAGTGAGCGCCATCCTGAATTATACCACCTAATCTTAAAGAGGGCAGATTTCCTAGGTGGTTTTGCTAGGTTGACAGCAATGGAAGTTTCCCCATTTTTTGTCAAATCTCTGCTCTGAGTACTACTCAAAAATATCGCTTATTGATTATTAAGAAGTGGTCGGTTTTTAACCTTTCAGAGTGACCAAATATTGAATAATTGGTAATTGTTGTTATGAAGTCTTTCAAATCCCATTAAGAAATTAACTTACAGAAAACTTAAGGGACAGCAGCAAAAGTGGAAGCAAAAGAATGAAATAAAGTTAATCCCGAATGCACTGAATTGTAACCAGAGTGACTTCTAAATGGGCAGGCCTCTTCTGGAAAGGGCAGGGGGTGAAGGGAAACGCTCTGTTGGCTTCAGGAGTCTAAAGGTTTCTAAAGGAGGGGAACTGGTCCCTGAGAAGTAAGGAGATGGGCCACTATCAGATCCATGGTATTCAGAACTGAAAATATGAGGCCCCGGGCTCCACCAATAGGACTAGTGGCGCTCCTGAACTCCTCTCACCAGGGCAAGAGAGCTTTGCCTCTAAGTGAAGGCAGGGTCATTGGCTATCCAGCACCCTCTGGTGGCCATATTTGGTACCACATATTTTCTTCCTTTTAAGAGCACATAATCTGCTTTCCTTTAAAAAAAAAAAAGTAGTTATTTCAAAACCTTCTTTAGTCAAGGGAGGAAATACCACTAGGAGTGCTGGGCGATGGCTAGGTGTAAATTTGACACCCTAGAAAGTAAGCTATGAAATGATTCGAAGAGAAAATGCTCCTCTGAATGTGTTTAAAATCCCATGGGTGAAGCTACTTAAATGAAAAGATCTAGTCAGTAATTAGCTATTTAAAATTTAATTATTTGGAGCAGTACTTTACATGCACTGTTCTTTTATATTGTGTTCATACTGTTGTAAATATTATGCACATAATAACTAACGTGTTTTAAAGTGCTTAGCACTGGCTGCCACTATACTGTCACCTCATTTAATGGGAAATTGTCCTACGAAATGGTACTATTAATAACACAATTTTTCAGAGCTTAAATATTCAGAGGTATTAAGAGTTTAAACTTACCCAAGACACTGAGCTACTAAAAGGTGTGGCCAGGATTTGAATCCAAGGCAATCTAATTTCAGAGTTGCACTCCTAAACATTGTAAGCAGTGGTACATAGTTTATCAGCTATAATAATTTCTTCCAAGAAAAGGAAGGATTTCTTAGATATCTTAAATTGGACTTAGATCAATATAGAGATGTGCAGGTTAACGCTGCTTAAAAGTTAACTTAAACCCTATGCCGGCTGAGAAATATTAGAATATTTCTTCATATATACCTTATAGCCAGAGGGGGAGGACATAACTGACCACAAGAGTCTGAGATCTAATACTTTTAAAATCACAATGTAAAATACTTTACAATTTACAAAGCGTGTTTATATACACTGTATCAGATGGACCTCGTAATAATTCTGTAAAATGAGACAGACAATTCTGTAAATAGGCATTATTCTTACTTTGCAGATAAGATGAATGAGGTTTGGAATGATTAAGTAACTTCATTAAGTAACACAATTTCATCAAAATCTAAGCTGTCCCAAATGATTGAATGTACACTACATTAGCCTGTCTATAATCTTTACTCTCTGTCATACGGAAAATAAAAATGAGAATTTTCATAAGGCAAAATAAAATTTCACTTATTCTAGATAATTTGGCTTCACATTATCTCTGCATTATCTACAACAAATAATGCAACAGTAATCACTGTTTAGTGCTGAATAGGTGAACATCCACAGAAGAAGGAAAGAAAAGTGAGAACGAGAAAAGCCATAGAAAACAGTAACAGGTATGAGGTTAAGACGACTACACACAGTGCCCAGCATTTTATAATTCTTTAATTTTGTAAAATGCCTTCAAAAATTTGTTACTTTTTATAACTTCTATGAGATAACTGAGAGGCACAATAACTTTTACATGGCCGATCAAGAACATTGCAAAAGTACCTAGAAAGTAAGCCATTACTTTTGTTTAGAAGAAAACAGCTTGTGATTTTAGTTACCAGGCAAAGCCTCAGTTTCCTTCTGAATACAAAGCACGGCCATTCAGAAACGTTCCTGGGGCCCCCACCCTCCACACCCACTCTTCTGAAGGCCCCTGCCTCCCTCCCACCCAGCCCCAGGTTGCCCTGGAGTGCTCTCAGAAACCCAGCTAGAAAACATGGGACCTACCTTCTCCTACACACCTTCAAACTGTCTCATTTAGCCTTTAGCATCAACACTGAAATACTTTTAAATATCTTGCATCTTGAGCAAACAAACCAAGGAAAATAACCCTGCCTTCACTTCCACCTACCCCTCTGGCTGTCACATTTTCATTCTCTTCTCCTCTTGAAAGTCAGACTTGTCAGTTAGGCGTGGAGAAAACAGCGTCTACTTTCTCAGCTGGTCATCACACTTCAGCTCACTCCATACTGCTTCCGAGCCCCCCGCCCCCACGCTCTCCAAACTGCTCTGTTGAGTCATCAAAGTCAGTAAATTCTTTTTCGTTTATGTCCTACTTGACCCTTCAAGCTGCACTTTATACTTTGTCCACTCCTTCCCTCGTATTCTTCGGATCATAGCACGTCACAAGCGCCTAACGACTGCTTGTTGAATAAAGACAGAAATTAGCGTTAGCATACATACATCCGCAGTCTAACAGCTACTCCTGCCTACCCTTGAAAATCTCCAATGCTTTTCAGGGTCCACAGTTCATCCTGATTCTGTTTAATTTTGAGGTGGAAGTTTGTCTTGGCCAGACACTGTAAAGCTTGAATTCTTAAAAATCAGTGTGCAATTTTTTTTAAAAAAGAGCTGGCTATCAAGGATAAAAGAGTACATATGACTACTTTAGTAATATCTGCTAATATTAGATATTAACAAAACATGGCTCATCATCACCCAGTCTGTGAACCATCAATAATACATTAATAATAAGAGCCATCTTACATTTCAGAAACCACCATGGAAGATTCTGTTTACTAATTTATCAGTGTTTATCATCGCTATGGCATAGTTAAAGAAAAATGTAATATTAATCATTAAAGATATTACTGTGATCAAATTTCCTGAAATTAGAGATCATCTGTACATCCACATCTGATGAGCAAAAATGTCCTAATTAATGTAGTAATTAGCTCAATTCTCAAGCTCTGTTAGGGACCTCAGTCCAAGTGGCTGGGATCTTACCATTAGGTAGAGGCCGGAAGGTTGACTGACTCTCTGGTCTGTGTACCTGAAAGGCTGTGCTTAGGTGTCAGCATCACGTCGGCCAAAAGCACCATGAACGTGGCCATGAACGTGGGCCATGACCGTGGGCCAGAAGAGGTGGCAGAAGGCAGAACACTCGCTCGTAGAGAAAAATGGGAGGGAAGAGACAGACGGCAGAGACGGCCTATACCTCAGCTTCCCTCAAAAGCCTTTCACTTCTCAAGCACAAAGAAAGCAGTTATTAGAGCTGACAGCAACAGATCTTTTACCACATTGCTCTGGAGGCTGCTATTTTTTGGAAAGCAAAAAATCAAATTATCAGAAACATTACTCCACAATAAGATGAAATACCATTTGTTAAAGAACAGACTCCATGTAACATAACAAAAATGAAGTCTGAGAAGAAACACCATGCACCTGAAATATTTAAAAACAGAAACAGACAAATCTCTTAAGGAGGTCTTTTAAAACATCCTCAGACATCAACATTATGATAAAAATTAGCGTCCAGTAGGAAGAAGAGAGACAAAACAAAACTTTAAGAATCTTGTAAACAGCAGACGCAATAATACCCACCCCCACCTTATGTCAAATTCGAAACAATGTTCGTTGCTCCCCTAGAATTTCTTCCACTTTGTGCAGTCCCCACTGGCACCATGGAGGTGGTGCCAACTGAATTAACCATGACATCTGGTCATGATTAAATACCGCGCGCAGAGTAGCACCAAGTTTTAGCTCCTTTGTTCAAAGTGAACCATCTCAGACTTCACGACTATCTGCACATTAGCTACATGTCAAGGCAAAGGCAGATGTATTAGAGAGAGAAAACATCAAAATTTGACAATTAGTCCAACATGTACTTAATGTAAGTCAAAAATTTTTATCAAAAGCATTGGGGAAGAAAAGTTTTCTCTTTCATGTGTATGGAATACAAATAACACCCTCTGATTTTTTCCAGATAACTTGTCAAAACTAGAAATACGGGGGAAGGTGAGAACCCTGCCCTGATTTTCTAGCAGCCATGAGGGCTTGGGAGCACCGCAGTCCAGGGCAGAGAGTTTTCCCGTCCCACTAATTCTGACACTGGGCAGACGTGGGATTACAATGGTTAGGGGATGAAAGGTCGAGGTGAGTGTCGGGACTAACCACAATTGCAGAGGGCAGTGACAAGAGGTCACTGTAACAGAGCTACACTATATATTTATCAGCAGTCTTAGGGGCAAATATTCTGGTTGTGTGGCCCCCTTGTAACTAGGACTTTTATTCCAATAGGAAAGGGGAAAACAATGGATTCCAGGTGAGAGCAGTGCTGCCTGCCCTCCACCCCCCAAGTCGAGAACCGACAGTCACGTTACTGGCAATGCAAAAACACACAAACGGATTTTAGTGTTGCAATAAAACAAAACTCACCCTCAACCCTAATCAATGTGGCATTCTTAATGACATGAATAACAGATTATGAGTCAAATGATAATTATTCAAAAATTGATTTCATTTCAAAAATAGCCATAGCCAAGATTATTTTCATACAGCCGACCCCCCAATTTTCCAAGTTCTCTAAACATCTTTAAATTTTATCACTGCTGATGACGTCCCCTACCACCACACACGTCCTCTAGAAGACACGTCCTCACCCCAGCTCCCCAGCAGCCCAGGCGCACCCTAAACGCCCACGACTGAGGGTGGAGGGTTCCTGTACTCCTCTCTACAAATTCCTCTCACTGATTCCTCCCCAGGAGCCCACCAGCGGCTCATTCAGCTACTTCCCATCCCTGCTCTCCACCAGGAAGAACTACTCTTGCAGCTCCGACTGCTGGACAGGCTTGGGAAAACTGAACTGGGGGGCATCAAGTTGCAAGGGCTACCCGAGCAAAACGATCACACCCAGGGGAGTGGCTCTAATGAAGGAAGGGGCAAGGCAGGGAAAGGACACAGAGAAAAGGCTCTAGGAATCCGTTCCAGGGGTTCTCAACCTTGACAATAATGCCATTTTGGGTTGGAAGTTCTTCGTGATGGGTGGCTGTCCTGCACGTCGTAGAAGGTTTAACAGCAGCCCTGGCTTCTGCTCACTGGATACCAATCGCTGTCCCCAGCTGTGAGAACCAAAAATGTCTCCCGACATTATCAAATGGTCCTTGGAGGGCAAAACCATCTCTGGCTGAGACCCAGCGGTCTACTCTGAGTGTCGCAGGCATAGAGAGTGTAAGAAAACGTTAAAGACAGAAAAGGACCTGAATTCAGACCCTTGAGCTATGTGGCAGTGAGTTAATGTGAGTTAATTCAATCAGCACCACTTACATGGTGCCACTCGGGGACGGCACAAATCGAAGGAAATTCTAGGGGAACAACGAACATTGTTTCGAATTTGACGTAAGGTGGGGGGGTATTACTGAATTTGCTGTTTACAAGATTCTTAACGTTTTGTTTGTCTCTCTTCTTCCTACTTGATGCTGAGTGAAAGTGAAATGAGCTCATGTGCAAGAAGCTAGTGGCTCTTGGTCACATGATGCTCCCCGCCCTCTGAACATTACTCAGCGCAGCAGAAAGTTGGGGGTGGGCACAGGACAAGGCACTAGAGGTGAGAAGTAAGAGAAACTGAAAAGGGAGATTCCACCCTCTGCCTCTCGCTGACAAGGTGGTCCCATGTGCCTTCTGAAGAGCACGCAAACTTTTACTTAAGGCTGCGGCTCGTACAGCCCATCAGGAAGCAGACTGAGATTGGGGGTGGGGGTAGGGGGGCGCTGAGAAGTGGGGAGGCCCGCCCATAGCTAAACTAGGCTGAAGGCCGACCAGGCTCGCCTTCTGATCAGAGAGTAAGGAGCTGAAGCAAGAAAGGGTCAGGCCCGCCCTTCCAGCTGGCGGAACCCAGGAAGACTCACACGCTCCCCAGAGTTTCCAGAGAGACTGCAGATGACTAAAACAAACCTTGGACAAGCAAAAGAACATTTTATTTCTTGACTCGTCATTTACTAAGTTTTGTGACTTGGAGAAAATCATCTGAGTTCTTGTAGTTTCTAAGCCTCTCAAGTAACACAAAATATTATACCTCCTTTCCCAGGGTTGTTCCACAGACCATGAGGCCACAGACACTAAAGGCCAAGTGCGAAGGTGGGCACCGCCGGCTCCTGCCCTCCCAGCTCCCCTTCTTTCTCAGCTCACACGCGTGCCCGCCGCCACCAGCGGGGCCTTCCTCCCTCTGCTCTCACACCTTCTGTCTCCCCACTTCTCTCGTCTTCCTGTTCTGGGATTTTCCTCTCCCCAGTGCTCCCGTGAGGCAGCCGTGGTGCTTGCTGCTCGAGGCAGCGAAATCCTTCCAGCTCTGGTGACAAAACAGCACAGGTCAGGGTAGCGACGGGGAGAATGCAGAAGAAAGGGTGCCCGTTAGGAGGAGGACAAGTTGCATCTTTGTCACTCACTGTTTTACCCTCAGCAGCTCTGACTGCACCCACTGGGGTGAAGACATAAAGGAATTTCTCTCTGTGTGGCAGTGGAGGCACGCAGTTGGCAGGAAACTTGAGAGGCCGTGAAGGGATTAAAAGGGATAACAGGAGTTCAGCTTTCGGTGTGTCAGAGTGAGCTCCTCATAGACTAACTCCTTCACAGATAACAGCCTTACACTGTGGACAAAATGCAAAACCAGCTACTGAGGGCTCTGAAGGGTAAACAAAAACACGTTTTCCCCCTCCACAATAGACATCCACAATACTGGGATGCAGTCCAAAAATTACTTGACAGATCGAGAATCAGGAAAATGTGATCCCGTCTCAAAGGAAAAGGCAATCCACAGACCAGCTTTGACATGACCCACACAGAGCAACTGACGGGACTTTAAAGCAGCTGTAATTACTCTCAGGGAGGGGAAGGGAAACAAGCTCATAATGAATGAAAAAATGGGAAATCTCAGCAGAGAAATAGGAAATATAACAAAAACATCAGGTGGAAATTTTAAAACTGAAAAGTTAAGTTATCTGAGTAATTTCACTGGCTATGCTCGAAAGCAGAACAGAGATGACTAAAACTCTATTGGAAAAGATCAACAGAAACTATTCAATCTAAAGAAGAGAGGGGAAAAGGCTGAAAAAAATGAACAGAGCTTCAGGGACCCTTGGAACAACGTTAAAAGGTCTTACAGGAACACTGTATTTGGAGTCCCGAAAGGTGGAGAATGAGAAAATGCTGGGGCGGGGAGGAGGAATCTGAAGAAATAATAATCGAATATATTACCAAACCTTGTAAAAATTTACAGGTTCAAAAAGTTTGGCAAGTACCTAAGGAGGATTAAAGCAGCATCAATCACAAAAACCTATGCCTAGGTTTGCTGGAAACCAAAAATAAAGAAAAAACTTGAAAGTAGACAGAGAAAAATGACATAATATACCCCAACTTGTATCATCATAGACCTCTCCTTAGAAAACATAGAGGCCAAAAGACAAGTGGAAGAACACTTGAAATGTTCTGGAGGGCTGGGGAGTGGGAAGCACCCTTCACTTTAAATAAAAAGGCACAGACAGACTAAAACGAATGGGGTAGGAAGATACAGCAGTGAACACGAGAAGGCTGCAGTGGCTGTATTCAGACTGGTGGAGGGGCATCCCACCCGTCTAGAAAACAATGTAATTGTTAGGGGAAAAAACAGAAACACTCACCAAGAACAAACAAAAAAACTTCTGCACATGTACCACGGTGATACATTTGTAAGTATCTGATAATCGAGATCACAGGTGGCAAACACAAGGCCGTGGGGCCGAATCAGGCCCAGCACCTTGTTTCTACCCGGCGGCAGTGCCAAGTTCCTGGCCCCTAGTTAAGGAGTAGTTACATTATACTGTCCTCAAATGACATTCGGCCCTTTGAAGGCAACCTCGAGGCTGAGGTGGCTCCCGGTGAAATGAGTCTGACACCCCTGATCTCGATGACAATCCTGTCATCTCTGTAACAATCATCTCTGTAACAGTCTCTCTATCACAATCCTGACCGGCATACACAGTCGTTGCAGAGACCACCGCAAAATAAATCCAACCTTGGCACGCTCTTCACGACTGTCTCCCCATCTGCACAACCTACTAAGTTAGAGATTCTCGATCTGGGAGAAAGATTCAGGTTATGTTCTTGCATCATAATTGGCTGTGAAAAAAATACACATGCAAAATTAGGGCAAACATGGCAAAATGTTAGTATTTGTTGAAACTAGGTAGTAAATGTGTGTTTACTGCACTATTTTGCAGCTTTTAGAAACTTTCCGCAATGAAAAAATGTTGAAAGAAAATTAGCTGGAAGAGCTTTATCCAAAATACTCTCCTGCTCTTTCCTCCATATTTTGATATATTCTTTCTGGGGGAGGGAGATGTCAGGGTACCAGCTATATATTCTGAAAAAGAACCTCACATGGTTTTGATATACATCAACCACTGCTAGAAAAGCCACGTGGATTTAAAAAAGTCAGAATTTATACTAAAATGTCTATCTCAAGATCATAAAGTGTGGGAGTCCTATCAAGTTCTTAAACATCCAAGTTCGCGACCTGTCATTCACTCACAGCTATTCCTTGAACACCGAGATGACGGATGTAGTAGCGGACAAAGTAAGCGAAGTCCTAGCCCCCAGACAGTGAAGAGAGACCATGGCAACAATGCACAGTACCTTGTTGGGCAGTGGAGGGTGCCAATCAAAACAAAGTAGGGTAAGGAAGAGAGTGCCTGGACAGTGACCTGAAGGAAGTGCCGGGGACGTCCGTGAGCAGGAGAGCATTCCTGACAGTGTCAGCCAAAGCGCTGCCTGCAGAACAGGGGTGAACTCGACTTGACTCAGAGATCAACCAGAAGGACAGCGGAGCCGAAGCTGAGTGAGCAAAGAGAGTGGCAGATGAGGTCAGAGGGAACATGAGCGGTCCCACAGGCCACACTGAAGACCTCGGGCTGCGTTCTCTGTCGGCGAGGTCTTGGTGTGTTTTGAGTAGGAGAGTGACAGAGTCTGATCTATAGTTCAAGGGAGTCAGCCTTGCTCCAGACAGAAGGACAGAGTGTAAGGAGGTAAGAATGGAAGCAGAGAGAACAAGCAGGAGATCAACTGGTTGTTGCCGAGAATAACCTGCTATGAGGGAAAATACACAAAAAGTGTCTTTTACCTACCCTCTCCCTTGTTCAGGGGCAGGAAAGCACATAAGGGCAGGGAGTAAATGAATAATTGTCATTAATTATTGAGTCTTAGTTCCCAGTCTCTGTCGGTTTAAGTAAGTGAGGGAAAATCATTTGGAAGAACTGTTGGCCTGAATACATTTGTGTTTTTTAAATAATGAAATAAATTTTATAATCATGTTTCCCCTGTACCTGTTATCTTGTCCTTCCTTACTAAAAAAAAAAAATTAAAGTCACTGAAGTGTAATATTTATTCAATTGAAGTTAGTTCCACACATTCCTCACACTTCCCTTGAACTAGCATCAAAGATGAACTTAAAAGGTCACGAAGGAATTCAAAGTCAAGGCTTCTCCTGCCTGCCCCATCTCAACACTTTGAACCGAACGTAAACATCTACTGGTGTCGCTCCACCTACAGCATTCCCCTGTCCAAGGAGCTCTGAGAGAAAAGGCCCTGCAGGTGGGTTTTGACCTGGGAAGCTTGCAGATCCGGTAATACCGCAGCCTCTCAGCTCAGTTACTGCCCCCGCAGCACGGATAAATCAGGAGAGTTTGAGCCCTGAGAGCAACTGTTCTCAAGACCATTTTACACAGCTCTTTTAAAATGTCCTTCATTAAATTTAAAATAAGAATGACAAATAAAGAGATAGTTAGGTGTTTTTATGAATCCTGTGAAATTATTTAAAGAGAAAGATGAAGTATACATATAAGATATAACAACTCCTAAACGAGGGAAGGACTGGCAATGCCTATAATGGGGGAGGGCTTTTCTGGCATCTCGGTCACTGCATCCCCTTCTGAGATGGCCCTCAGGAGTTAGGTCTCAACATTGGCTGGCTCAGTGACCAATATTCAAACAGTGCGCCTTCGAGACTCTGCGCATGACCTCTGACTGCCTGGTGCCCGACTCTGCATAGATGTCACACGGAGAGAAGAAGAATTGCTAGCCACCTCTCAGCAATTCTAGAAGATTTAATGAGACAAGGGACCCAGGCCTCCATGGTGAGTCAATTATTCCCTGGGTGGAACTTATATTATTTGCGAGTTGCTGCAACTCCAAGGGTAACAGAGTGTCGTACAGCAGTACAAATGGCTATTTCTCCATTCTCCCAAGTGTTTACACTAAAGCTTTCAGGATGATGTACTCACCAAGTAACAAATGGGTCCAATGTTTTACTGAAAGGTTTGAACCTGATGGAATGAAATTATCGTACAGATATTCTGTTATTTCTCCTCTGACTATTAATAGGCGAGAACACCAATCTTTGAGGACAAGTGAGTTTAAGGGAACAGACAGATGAGGAGGAAGCATTCCGACCGAGTCCAGACCCACTACAATGGCCTGGCACCATGGACCGTGTGCTTCACCGGGTCCAGTCCAGAGTCTGCTAACTTCAGTTTGCCCAAGCAACGTTAGCATACTGCTCTGGAATGAAAACATATGAATCTGCTGATGAAATACAATTCAATTCTTAAAAAAATTGTGGGGCAATATTAGTTGACATCATTAATATAATATATATTATAACAAACACTTAAATTTGGATTAGTGAAGTCACAGGCTCTTTAAATAGTTCACACAGGATGGTCATGCTCTCATAAATTAAAATGGATAAAATTGATTTTTTACACCAGATTAGCTACACAATATTAATCATATAAAATATTTCCCTGTAAGTCTTGGCACAAAAATAGGCCAATGTGTTCTGTTGGGGAAATTTTTTCCCCAAAAGTAAATTTAGATCAGGAAAGAAAACTTTAGAAAGCAATCACAAATTTCAAAATCAATAAATTCAAATTGTTTTTCAGGCAGTGCAGACACAAGCCTGCCAAATGCTGCAGGAAACTGATGTACAATCTGTCTGGCAGCTGGAACATGTGAAAAAAATTTAGGAACCTTAAAATAACCTAGACTCTGAAGCATCAACAAACCTTGTGTTAGTAAGACCATCTTCCAGGTTCATAAAAAGGATAAGGAAGTGAGGGGTGGGATAACCAACTTAATTAAGGGCGTGGTTAATTGGGTATCTTTGATTGGCACTTTCATCTGGGCCTGGGCTCAGAAGAGTTTACCATCATCAAGACCAGCTGCTCGGGGGCATGCAATTAAATTACCCAAGAGAACTCAGGGGTTTGAAAACAGGGTGTGAGGCAGCTCCCCAAAAACTAAGATTCTGGTCAGTGAAAATTAGTCAGTTTCTTACTACCTGTTTAAAGCTGCCTCTACTGATATGGCCTTGAACATGAACAGACAAACGAGAAGATTCAGTTTCCCAACACATGTGCCACCATGGCTTAAAGATTTAATACAGTCCACTTTATTCCAACTGCTACAACTTTTCAAAAGAACCAGAAAACACTTAAACAAAGAAAATAATTTCTTTTCTACAAAAATTGAGGTTGGAAATACCAAACTTCATCTTTAAAAATAGTTTTAGGTTGTTACTAAAGTATCATTGGCACTTTGAACAGAAGCACTAAAATATTTCATGTTATTCTTCATTTAAAATTACAAAATAGTGCACGTTTAATAAAAATTTGAAAAAATCCCAATACAAAAATGTCCCAGTGGAAGTCCACTTCTGACTCTCCGTTCCCAGACGTACAGCCCACCATGGAGCAGCGATCTATCACACACCTCCTCCCACCACACGCGCACACACATTTTTATAAAAACAGAGGCCTTTTTCTGTCCTGCAACCTGTTTTTATTTCACTAGAGAACGCTCTCCGTAAACAGCCTTGTATACCCACACATACAAACCTATATTTAATTGCTGAGTTCTTTCATTTGTTTATTCACTCTACACACCTTTACTGACTGTCTGCATGTTTCAGGTACGGCGCTACGCTGGCCATGACAACTGCCAGAGCGAAACAAAAGCAACTGCAGGTGCTGCTCGTCCAGACGGGGAGAGGGGGCACCTTCCGAGGGGAGGGAGCCTGGAGATTAGTCTGACAGGGCAGAAAGCAGCCAGGTAAAGGGTGACCCATCCATATCAAGTTGAGAATATAAAGATGTAAGATTATGAATTTTTATACCAACACATGTGCTTCCATGTGAATGAACTAATTCACCATATTATATTGTTTGCTTTTTTTAAACATAAATATAAAGAAAACAATACTGGAACTAGATTTTCACTGGTATAATTAACAAGGACTAATCTAAAAATACTTCATATAATGGAAAACACAAAATTAAAACATTCTAGATCTTTTCCTTCATATCTGCATATATCTAACACATATATGTGTACAAACTCACATACACAAACAATATACTACAGCATACAGAATACTGCAGAATAAAATAAGTCTACTCTTTTCTGGTATTCTTGGCAAAAGCAAGCTTAGTCAGTTGATTTACACAGAAGGATTTTATGTATAAATCCAATGCTTTAATGGCAGGCCCAGAGACAACCCACATTCAACCAGTCAATCTGAATTTTACACAGAACCATTATTGTTGCCCTAGAAGCCAGACTCATCCAGTCTTACAGAGTATTTTTATAAACAAATTATTGTACAAAGCTCATGAAAATGGTGAGCTGAAGACAGTCCTCACTCTCAAAGGGTTCCAATGTTATCACAGGGACCTATATAGTCACAGACGAGTATAATACAGAAGCGCCACATAGAGAAAGAGATTGATTCCAAGGGGAAATCGGACAACATTTAATGGAAGGGCCAGGGTTGAGCCGGGTGGAATGTCAACTAGCAGCCTAGGACTGAAGGGTGCCCCACAGAAGCTGGATGCTGCCATGGCCACGTGGATGAGGGTGAAGCGGCAGGATGAGGCTAGAGTTCAGGGCGCACCGTGAAAGCAGGAGTGGAAATAGGCTGGAGAGGTAATGGGGGCAGATTAGCAAGCAGAGCAGTTACATACCACACTGTTTGGGTTTTGTCCTACAGGGAGGGAGGAGCCATCGAAGATTTCTCAAAGGACCGTGCTATGATCAGATAATGAAGTATGAGCAGGAATGAAAAAGAAGACACGAACAGGGAGACTGAACGGGGGACTATAAAAGAACTCTAAGGAAGAGGGAATAAACTGTTGATTAAGGACTG
>PVKM010039002.1:0-13909 GCA_004027735.1 Carollia perspicillata | reverse complement strand
TGGGTGATAACTACTGTGGTCAGGGCTTTAATTCCATAGACCTTTTTGTTAAAAATGACCAAACTGGAGGTGGCCAGAGATTGAATTTCAGCGATATTCTTTTTTGTGGGCCTTTGTTGCATCCCTGCTGAGTTTGGGGGTAACAAAATGTGAGCTTTGAAAACCATAAGGCTTCACTATGTCGTTGAGAGAATTGTGGGCTTTTGATAGTTTGTTTTCGGTTGGTTCTTTGATCTCTTTTGCCTCTCCAAAGTCAGCCCACTGCTATGCCAGGGGTTGTGTTTCCTCCCTGCGTAAGTTTGGTTGCCCTGAACAGTGCTGGGGGGAAATCCACCTTTGTTACAAACACTGGGATGCATGATGCTGAGAATATTAGAAAATCACAGTAATGATTTCACTGTCACTTCAGTTTGTAAACATTAGGCTCCATTTTATCCAGTGAGGAAGCACTTGTATGGCTGCTTGGGGGATGTGCTCAAACATGGGAGTGAACTTTGAAATACAAGTTCATAGCTGGTGCTTAGGCCCCAGCTTGAATGTTTCCATGGTGCCTGGGCTTTGCCTAGAATACATAGTGTGAGCACAATGTGAGGCTCCTGCATCTCTGTTCCTCTGAGTAAATTGTGTGTGTCTTCATGGTGTCCTCCTGTGGTTTACCCTGTGCAATCATGTGGCCCAGTGTTTTGGGTGTGACCCGTTGTTTTAAGGCCACGGGTGAGCAATGTGTCTTGTCTTCACTGTTCATGACCACTGCTGTGTGCTTTTGCAATGAAAGTCCTAGAAATGGTTTACTCTGCATTCTTATAAACACTGCTGAGCGATTTCTTGATTCATTTACTTTCTCTATTATTCATCAATTCCTTTGGAATGATGGTTACCTTGTACATGAGAAAAATGCATTAGCTTCAGTCCTAAGAGTGAGGGTGTAAATAGTTAAAGACAGCTGCCTTAATTGTTTTTCTACAGGTCATGCACTCCAAAGACACTTCCGTTTGTCTTCTAGCTCCCAGATTCTCTATGTGGGGCTTCTTCAAGAAGTGGACACATGCAGATCCCAGTCCTCCTTGGTGTCCTCAGTTCCAGGACACATCTCTGGTGAGCGTGCACATGTGCAGGTGTACAGATGCCTGCATGTGCCTACGTTGGGTCCATGATGAGAACGCACGTTGTTCTGAAGGAGAGGATGACTTAAAAATCACGCTCAATATGCCAAGGCCCAGAGTAGGTGATTGACTTGGGACACCATGATTAGGAGTTTGATTTCCCTCCAGAGAGGTGGGATTCAGGTTCTGGAGGCAGCAATCTTTTGAGGATTTCCCACATTTCTCCAGCCTTATCACTTCCTGTGATCATGGTCGGCTGTGGTCCCAGGATCTGAGCGTGCCCCCTTCTTCCTCCTGGAAGCCAGTCCTCGAGAACAGGCTTTCCAACATTTTTTTTCTCTTTGTGTGTTTCAGTGGGACCATGTGAAAAGGTGGTGGCCGTGGCCTTAGAGGTAAGTTGAGTTGATGTCTGTTTTGGATGGAGAACAGAGACCTCATAAATGGAAGTGGGAGGCGGGCTGTCAGGCAATAGACATTTGTGTGGAATATTCCCTAACCCTCAGTGTTGATGCAGGGTGCATTTTATGCTTGGCATTCATTGTGATGGGGCATTTAAAACTCCAAAGGCTTTCCTCCTATTTGTAGTGCATCGGACTCAGTCTAATTTCGTTTTCCATGCGGTATCGAGCAAGTGTCACATCAGGTGGTGCACAGCTTGTTACCCACTATTCTCTTGTCCTCAATGGGTAATAAGTACCGTGGTCTGTGCTGGAATTTCAGAGATCTTTGTGTAAAGCTTGACCACACGGTTGCCATGCAGTGTTTGGAGTGCAGTGATGATTTTTCCCACAGGTCTTTTTTGCTCAGCACCATTGAGTTTAGGACTAACTGAATGTGAGCTTCGATGAAACAATGAGGTTTCCCCATGTCCATGGACAGAACTGTGGTCTTTTGAAAATCGCTTGCATTCTGTTAGTTTCTTCGATGTCTTGTGCTTCATGGGTATTTGGCCACCAGTGGGCCATTAACACTTTCTCCCCCCAGGTAGTTTGCCGTAAACGATGCTGGGTACAAGTTGGCATTATCACAAACAGTGACAGGCCGTATGTTGGGAAAACTTGAAAATCACTGTGACTTCAATATGCACAGGAATGAGGACTCCTGTTGCCTGTCCTGGTAAGGCAACGCTTGTTTGCTTCTTCATTGGGACCTGCTCAGATATGAAAGGAACTTGGAAGTGCAAGTTCACAGTTGGTGTGTGGGCCCCAGTTTGTAAATTTTTTCTGGTGGGTGGGATTTACCTACATTATAGCTTGTTACCAGTATGTGTGGTGTGCACATATCTGTGTTTCCCTGGAGTGAATCACATGTAGCTTCTGGTATCAGTCTGTGGTTTACCCTGAGAACTCACCTCACCCAGTGTTTTGTGTCTCACCTGTTGCATTAAGGCCAGGGATTAGCGGTGTGCATTGTCTCCACCTTTCCTTACCAGTGCTGTGTGCTTATGTAGTGAAAGTCTCTTGATTGCTTTTCTGCTGGTCATGCACTCAGAAGAGACTTTTTGTTTGGCCTATAGCTCGCAGGTGTCGTCCGTCCGGGTTCTTCCAGACTTGGAAACGCCAGATCCCAGCCCTCTTTGGTGTCCTTAGTCCAGGAGACGTCTTTGGTGAGCGTGCGCATGTGCAGGTGTACAGATGCCTGCGTTTGCCTGCAAGTGCCTGCATTGGGTCAATGATGAGAACTCACATTGTTCTGAGGGAGAGGATGACTTAAAAATCATGCTCATTATGTTCACGCTGAGGCCCAGTGTAGGTAACAGTCTCGTAGCACCATGACGGGGAGTATGATTTCCCTGCAGGAGGGTGGGCAGTTTTCTGAGTAAAAGCTATGTGTGTCCACCCCGTTGCTTCCATGGTTTTTAGGACATGTGTTCACGGCCTTAGGCTTTCATGTTGCCCTGTTGTTTGTCATAGAAGGCCATTGGGAAGCCAGTGTTTCCAATTCTTTGTTCCTCCCATTGTGTCTTGCAGGCAGACCATGGGCAAGGTGGTGGCCTTCACCTCTGTGTTGAAGGTGAGTCAGTGTCTTTTGTCTTGGAGGGTGAACAGCGATGATATGAAAATACGCGGGAGGCTGGCTTTCATAGTGTTTGACACTTTTGAGCTGCCTTAAAGCTGCGTGCTGTTGGAGAATAAATATGTTGTCTGTCAGTGTTAGGGATTGAGATTGTATAGCTCAGAGATTGCCTTCTTTTTGTAGTAAGTTAGAATAAATGGGGTAATTTTTTCTGGTGGGATTCCGAGCGAGTGTCATGTCAGTTGTACCCCATCCTGTTGCCCACAATCTCTTGTGCTGTGTGGGTGATAAGTATGACAGTGTCAGAGTTTCAGAAACCTCTGGAAAAATGGCCATGCTCAAGGTGTCCAGACATTCAAGGGCCGCATTGATCTTTCCCACAGGCCTTTGTTGCCCCGCACCATTGGGTTCTGGTCTGATGGAATGGGCACTCTGAGAATACCATGGGGCTTCTCTTAATTTCTAGACACTCGCACAGGGTTTAGTGATTGTGGTGGGCTCCATTTGTGCTTCAACCCCTTGTGTTTAACTGAAAACAGGCCCCTGTAGTGCTGTTGATAGTGTTTCCCTCCCTTCGGGTTGTCCTAAGCAATGCTGGATAGAAATCCACATTTGCACAAACCGTGAGAGGAGCAATGTTGGGCACATTGGAAAATCACTGTTGTATCTCCACTTTTCCTTGAATTTTCACCAGAATGTTCAGTTGTGTTTCTGGTGAGGACACAGTTGCATTACTCCTTAGGAGATGTGGTCAGATATGAAAAGTAATTTTGAAGTGCAAGGAGATATATTTGTTACTTTGGCTCTGGCTTGCCTATATCCGTGGTGGGCTGGGTTTTCTTAGAATATACTAAATGAGCAAAATGGGCGGTGTCCACATACCTGTGTTCCCCAGAGTAAATCGTGTGTGACTTCGTGGTGTCCTTCTGTGGTTCTTTCAATTTTCCTACCTTTCTCTTTTGGTCTGGGTGTGTCTGTGTCTAAAGCGAGTCTTTTGTAGGCAGCGTACAGATGGATATAGTCTTTAGTCCCTCCATTCACTCTCTGACTTCGATTGTAGAATTTAGCCCATTTGTGTTTAAAGTGACAATAGGTATGTATTTATGGAAATTTTGTTAGCTCTTGTCCTGGTGGTTTTGTAGTTCTGTTTATTTTTTTCCTTTCCCTACTCTCTTTCTTGGTAGTTGGATGACTTGAGTGGTGTGCTTGGATTCCTTTCTCATTATGTTTTTGTATTTGCTGTGGGATTTGCTCAGTGGTTACCTTAGGGCTTACCTATAGTAACCTATTTCAGTCTTATGTTGATGATAAATTAGTAAGGTCCTCTTTCATAATTCTCTCAGGAACATAAACATATGTTGTACAGTGGTAATGAGCAGGTTTCATAAAAAGTTTAGGTATTTGGGAGTTTTGAAGGTTAAGGAAGGGAAGAATTCATAAAATAGAATTCGCTTGTATGTGTGGTGTTGAAATAAAGATTCTCCTTAATAGACAGTGTGGGAACCAGTCTGGGGTCCCAATCCTGTGATTTCCACGCGGACATATTATATACATCCTCCCTCCGAAAAGGGCTGCAGGCCCATCCAGTGAAAGCTGGGTCATGTTGCACACTGGGGTCAGCTAGAGTATAACCTACTTTCATAATCTCTAAAGTGGTATCAGCCAAGGTCACAGTCACCTCGTGGGTCCTTGTTCTGTAGCGTGGAGTAGTAATTTAGCACTGAAACCCACCCTAGTGCATAGTTTCCAAAGTCAAGAAAGATAACCAGCCCTGGCCAGTGTGGCTGGTTCCTCGGTGTCGTCCTGCAGAACAAAATATTGCTTTGTAGCGTCCCTGGTTGGGGCACGTGAAGAGAGGCAACCAGTGGATATTTCTCTCCTCTTCTTTCTCTTTCTCGTCTCCTCTCTCAATCAATAAATAGATACATAAATAGATAAATAAACAAATATTTTTAAAAGGGAAGAAAGATGTCCAGCCTTCAGTTCCCATTGCAAGCTCAGTGCATGCGGTGAGTCGTCGGGAGCATCAGTGTGCCTGGCAGTGGTCTTGTCTGAATCGAGGGGGGAAGCCTCAGTGTCCGCTGTCTCTGCTGGTCAGCTGGGTGGTCTTCTAGTCAGAAAATAATACTTTGTGAGCGGACTCAATCGATGACCCCTCTACTAACCCCACCATATCCCTACCGTGTGCCTTGCATTAGTTTTTATATCACGCAGCAGTTTTCACATCACAGTGTGTTTTTGTCTTTGGCGGGTGGAAGACAGCTTTGGAATTTTCCGTCCAAGGGATAGCTGCTGTGGGATGCCTTGCACAGCTTGGCAGAGAGGATCATTGGCTCTTCGAAAAGGAAAGAATTCAGAGAAAAACAAGTGAATGCAGGACAGGAAAGGAATGGCGAGGGATCAAGCAGGCTGATGTGTTTGGTTGGGGACACCTGTGTGGTGAATTCAGACTGAGGTGATGCTGTGCCTTGTTAAAGTGGCTCAGCGCATGTTCTGATGTGATGTGGGTTGGTTTTTTGTTTTTTTGGTGATGTGTTCCTGCAGATTGAGCTCTTGTGCACGGAACTGTTCTGCCAGTGACGTGTTGCCTTCAAGGCCCAGAGGTGAGCCGCTGACCTGGCGCTTTGCGATTTTTATACATTTTATGAGCAGTGATACTACTACTTCACAGTCTGTGGGTTTGTGTTTCCAGAGACTCAAGGAAAACTACTCTTGTGGTAGATCTTTCTCATTGTGAGTGTCTCTAAACAGTTCAAGGAAGCCACGCTCTTGTTTCTCCCTTTTTCTTTGTTTTTACTTGTTATGCTCACCCGAGGATGTTTTTCACTGCTTTTAGAGAGAGGAGAAGGGAGAGAGAAATATCTATGTGAAAGAGAAGCACCAATCAGTTGCCTCCTGTATGCACCCCTACTGGAGATCAAGGATCAAACCCTTAACCTAGCTAGTGCCCTGAATGGGAATCAAACCCACAACCATTTGGTGCATAGGACAACGTTCCATGTTTTCACCATTTTTTATTGTATAAAAATAATCTTGCAGTGAAATCTGTGTAAAAAACTGATTTTTATCTTTATCTGTGCCATTCAGAGCATAGATGCTGGTACTTATTTTTGTACTGTAATCATGCTACATATTTTGCTGCCTTATTTACTCTTTAAGATTTCAGTTGAACCCTGACTGTTGTGGCTCAGTGGGTCGGGCATTCTCCTGCAAAGCAAAGGGTCATAGGTTTGATTCCCAGCCCCGGACCCGTGCCCATGTTGCTGTTTCAGTTCCCAGTTGAGGAGCATATAAAAATCAACTAGGTGATGTTTCTCTCTCTCACTGATGTTTCTCTCTCTCTTTCACCCTCTTACATCTCTCCAAAAATAAATAAAACCTTCAGAGATTTTTCAAAAAGAATCGTTTTAGTTGATTAAAGGATTTCGTGAAATTCCCAGTAGACTTTACCGTATTTTGTTCAAATAATTAAAGGTCCTGCTTTTAATGCCACATACTATACACCATTGTCCTCTGCATGTTTACTACCGGTTCTTCAGAAGGCAGTAGGTGGTCAGCCTGCACCCCAGGAGCCTGGCCAAGCTGTGCGTGTGTGGTGGCAGGTTCCTGTCTAGATCAGTGACCTGCACAGTTGTCTAAGGATGCTGAGGGTCTCATGCCAGATGTCAATTTGAGCTCCAGATGAGTAGCCCTCAGCCAGGACCAGAGAGACTCAGAGCCTGGCTCTGTGTGGTGATCTCTCTGGCAGCATCACCTGTAGTGTCCCAGCCAGTGCGGGTGTGTGCACCGCCAGGTTTCTGGCACAGCCACCCGGGACTGGCTCCAGGCCGCTCCCTCTGAAAGGAGCGTTGTAGAGAGATACGTGTGTACGGGAAATACGTTCTGGAACTGTGATCAGAAATACTGAATGAAGGGGACAAGCGACTGTGATGGAGTAAACAACAAGGGAATGCTGTGTGCCTATGTCCAGTAACACTGCATGGTGTGAGAACATTGAACATGGTCTAAGACTCTGTCTTTGCATTTTCTTTGTCGTATTTTGCTGAGACAGAGGGCTGAAATGAGGTCTTCCACTTTGAGGAAGAGGGGTTGAGTACCCAATCGAGATCTCCTGAAATTTATGTTGTGTGTTTGGCAGCAAGTCTTGAGGCCTCCCTTAATCTCTTTAGAGCCTTATTTGGAAATATTTCCATGATGTGCCCTGTCTTTTAGTGAGATCCTCCCCAAGCTTGCCTCCATCATCGAATCCTTAGCATTTCTCCCATTTTAACTCCTTTTTGCTTTGATAGGAGAATTTAGGAATTGAGAGACTGTTTAGCAATTTCATGTTACTACCCTGATTGAAAATTATTCTGTGGAAAACCAAGTGTGCTGACATACTGTGAGAGTTTCTACCACTGTTTATTTATTGAGCCCTGTGAATGAAGACGCCACGGCTCCCTTGTATTTCCACGTCACCTCGGATTGCTGACGATCGGCGTGGGGCAATCGTTTCTCACCTGTGCAGCATGGTAAGTCGTGTGGCTTTTGTAAGATATGATGCATATGATATCATATCTTGTATCTGATAAAAAGTGCATGTTTGATTTCCATGTTTGTTCCTTTGTTGCTTTCAGTTTATCCTGAATGAGTCGAATCATAATGGTTCTTGTCTTTTTCTGACTGATTTAACTCAGCATGATATTCTCAAGGTCCATCCATGTTGTCTCAAATGCACTATTTCATCTTTTCTCGTGACTGAGTACTTTTCCATCGTATATGTACCATCTCTGCTTCATCCAGTCCTCTGTCTAAGGTCACAGTGGTTGTCTCCATGTTTTTGGGGCACTGTGTGTAATGTTGCAGTGAACGTAGGGTGCATGTGTCTTTGTGACTAAATGTTTTCAAATTTTTCAGGTAGATGCCCACAAGAGGGAATGCTGAGTCATACGGTAACTGTATGTATTTCTTGAGGACCCTCCAGACTGTTTTCCATGGTGGATGCCCCAGACTGCCTTTCCACCAGCAGTGGACGGGGTTCCTTTCTCTCCACACGCTCTGCACCACTTGTTGTAGCCCCTGTCTGGTGGTAACAGCCACTCCTAATAGGTGGGAAGCAGCATTTCATTGTGGTTTTGATGTGCATGTTCCTAGTGAAATTGAGCATCTTTTCACATACCTGTTGGCTGTTTGTATCGATTCTGGAGAAAGGTGTCTTTTCAGGTTCTCTGCCTGTTTTTAGTTGAATTGTGTATTGTTGCAGGGTTTTGTTGGTTAGTTGAATGAGGTCTTTACTTGGTTTGGATAGTAAGCCCTTTGCAGAGATCTCTTCTGCAAATCTCTTCTCCCGTTGTGTTGGTTGCCTTTTGTCTTATTGGCTTTCTGATGTGGAGAGCTCAGCGACACAGACTAGAAAGTGGTGGAGGCCTGAGGGAAGGGGGTGCGGCGGCGGAGGGTGCAGCTGTCACCCCTACGGTGATGGAAGACGCTGTGAGTGGGCAGTGGGCACACGATGCACTGATAAGCGGATGACATGTCAGCAGTTGTGCACTGGAACCCTGTATAATCTCATTAACCAGAATCACCCCAGTGTGCTTCAGTTAAAACATGGAACAAGGATCGACATCCTCAAGTGTTGTGGAAGACCTGGTGTGATCAGAACTCACACACAGTGATGGAAGAATAGAAAATGGGGTGACTGCCTTTCGGGTACAGTGACAATATATTTTTTTTCTAAACAAAATACTTGCAGTGTCTGCACTCTTTGTGTGTGGCTATGAACAGGATATGGAAAGGGATGTTCTGGAGGCATCAGTTGTCGAGAGCCGGAAATACCATGTCAGTATCTATTAGTAAAATTTGAACCCTGTGCCCGAGGGAAGAGGGGCCCTTGCCCTCCTGGCGGGTGCTGTTAGTGTCGGTGGCTAGATGGCACCCGCGATCGCTGCCCTGAGGATTGGTGGACTTTTTCTTGGAAATGTTCTGTCACAGATTCTGTCATATGTAGTATTTACTTTTGTGACAATTTATTACACACTGTTATTTCCATTTATTCTCTAGAACTATAGAAGATAATTGTAACAACTGAGTCACAACTTCCTAAGAAGTCACAGATCAAAGATAAAGGTTGCTCCAGCAATTACTGAAATAAACTCTGGAACAAAGGTCATTCCCATACTTTTGAGCAGGCCGATGGATGGCGGGAACCAGTGAGGCATTTTTTTCTTAAAAGCGTATTTTCACAAGCCCACGTTTGTGTGTTATCATTCATGGAGTCAGAGAGTCGTGCATTTGGGTCACTGTCTCAACCCACACAGCATAATGGCCTGTTGACGTGTTCGCAACACACACGTAGTGCGCGGCCGCGTCGTCCCCCTGCAGGAAGCAGCACAGGCGCGGGTCCGGAGCACCATGGCCAGAAGGAGAGCCCCCCTGTGGGCGGCGTCAGCAGCTTTTCAAACACTGTGTATTCTGAAATGTCGTTCTTTTTCACCTGATGTTTTTATTTTTAGGCTGATAAAAATGGAATTAAAGAATTTTGTTCTCTTTCTGACTGCATCCTTTGCTCAAGATTTTTACTAGTCAGATGAAAATTATATTGGAAACATCGAATTCACACTTGTAAGTCAGTTAGTGATGTGCTCTTGTTCTCTTACGTCTTTCATATGTGAATATTTCATGTTGCGTCGCCTAATCTGATGTGTGGAGGGTTTTAGTCATAGTCATTATTTCAAATTACTAACTTTTTTCAAGTTAGTGTGCACATCTATTTTGTTGATTTCTGTTCATAACCTCATTAACTTTTTTCTTGTACTTCTCTGGAATTTGATTTTTTTTTTGCATTATTTACATCATTGTAAAATATATACTATACAGATTTGGGGCCTTTTGTAGTTCTGTTATACTGTTTTTTACTCTAAATTTCCCTGTAAGCACTTTTCAGCCTCATTAGCAGAAGCTTGGCATTTTGCATATTTTCTTTCCTTACTCAAGTAATGTTTTACAAATCAAGTACACTCTGTTGATTTATTTTTGAATTGTGGATTATCTAAAAAGGCATTGTTTAATTTCCAAATAGTTAGGCTTCTGTTGGTTTTCTTTATTAATTTTGAAAGTATGAGAAAACGTACTTCCAGTGATTTCACTACTTTGGAATAATCTTTTGTATGTATAGTAGCACAGCATTTGGTCAGATTTAGCAAGGTTTTCATCTGCTCTAATGGCTGTGTTAGGATGTAACTACATCATGGTGGACACAGTTCCAGACCTGCCATTCAGTTCCATTTTGAAAAGTGCCTTGGGCGTGTCTCTTCTCAAGTCACTAATCTGTGGTCTCTGTCGGTCTTGGAAGGTCACGTGAGAAATGCTCATGGGAACAGTAGGTGGTTTTCAAGCTTGTAACAGTTGCATCTTGATCTGCGTGGTAATCAGTTGCTGTTTGGATGGTGTAAATATACTGGGCTCTGAATTTTAGTGCATGCCATTTTCTGCACGTGTGTTACATTGCAATCAAAGTTTGAAAACATCCCCATGAAATAGCCGAAACACTAGTACTTTTCTAGGACCAGTGGATAATGCGTATCTTGGGGCCCAATGGCCGATGTCTTCCACGTAGGTCAACAGCATCCTCTTGAATACAGACATTTCTGTAAGTCACACGACACAACCCTGTTTAGCACCAGCCACCACCACAAGCAAATGCTTCATTTTCAAGCACCGAAGTGCTGTACCCATTGAAAAGCAAAACTTGTGTGCTAGGAGTCAGATGCCCTCAGATGTCTGGATAAACCATGCGGGTTTCCCGTTGTCTTTGTAACATTGACTTATATCCTGATCATTAGTTCAGCAGTGACCGTGAGGGGCAGGATTGATTAGAGCAATGAAAAGGGTGTTGGCATAAAATACTGGCGAGGGTGTCTTCCCCAGCAGGAGCCTTTCAGATCCTGGTGCTGCGCGGGCTTCTTCCAGGCAATTGAAGTGCATTTCTGTTTGGTACATGGGTATTTCTTTCTACTCCTTGACTCTGGGTATTGGCAGTCCATGCCCAAGAGCAAACAAGTAAGAAAATAAATACAAAGCTGTACATGGATGGTCTGCCCTGGGGGCAGGTGACGCAGTGATAGACATAGTCCAGGGACTATAAAGTGGGCATTACTAATAGTAGTAATACTGGGAAAACGATAAGGAAATCGAGAACACCTAGATGTTACTGAATGACAATTGAAGTAAATTGTGCTGTTTCATTAGAATTGTTATTTATGTTTTTTTCAGTTCATATTTACTTTGTTTGCTGGCAGTTTATTTGATTATTTTTAGACAGTAACAGCACAGCACAGCACAGCACAGTGGACTGCAGCTCCCTGTGTCTCTCAATTCTTCCTGTGCTGGAAGAGCCATAAACTGTCTCCAGACATTGAAAACTAAATGAATACAAAGTGTTAATTCCTCCGTGGGATGAAATTACAAGTTAGTAAGAGACACAGCTCTTAAAAACCATTAAGAACTTGGAAACAGAAATTAGTACTTACAGCGTATTCATTGTCAAAGAAGATAGAAAAATAAGTTGTTGGCCTGGGTGAAAAAGGTGAAGAGGCTAAGAAGGATTAAGAGAAAAAACCTCTTGGACCCAGACAACAGAATGGTCATGAGCAGAGGGAAAGCGGGCAGGGGCGGTAGGAGAGGGGACAGGGGGACAGGGTGATAGGAGGAGACCTGACTTGGGGTGGCGAATACAAAGTGTCCAGATGCTGTGTTATACACCTGAAACCTATGTGATGTTATTAACCAGTGTGACCCTGATAAATTTAGTTAAAAAGAAACGAGTGTTTTAAATGTAGGAATAATCTAATAAGGAGAAATAAAATTATTCTTTCTCCCTTAAAAAAGAAAAATAAACAGTATTTTGAACTGAATAAAGATCAAAGTGTAGCATATCAGCATTAAGGAGATGCTGGTAAAGCTGTATTTAGGGGCCAAATCATAGCACTAAAGTGTCTGTTTTAGGAAGAAGATAGATCTCAAACCAGTGACTTTACAGTTGGCTCATGAACAACACAGGTTTGAACAGTGTGTATCCACTTATATGTAAGTCTGTTTCAGTAAATATACTGTCAAATTTTGTGTAGATTTGTGGCAATCTGAAAAAAACTTGCAGATGAAGTATTCAGCCCAGAAATATTTTCTATTAAAAGTTAGTTATGTCATTAACACACAAAATATGTGTAGGTACTACTCAATCATGAAATACACATAAATATATTACAGTGTCTCACAATTTATCAGAACATATGCACACAGACGTTTACAGCCCATACACGGTGCCATTCACCATCAAGACATATGCAGACAGGTGCAGGGACGCAATGTTAAGTCACAGCTGCGCATGGCTTGCTGTGGTGCCCACCATGCCTGGGCTATGATGCTGTATCTCCTTTTGGTGCTTTTGTGTGATGCTCGTCAACTCTGTGTGAGGAGTGTGTATCTCTGTGAAACTGTGTGTCACAGCAAACAGTGATCTCTGTGGTTCTCGTGTATTTCTTTTCATTGTGTTCAGTGCAATACCGTAAGCCTTGAATGACACCACGGGACCAGTAGGAAGTGACCCTGGCGATGCTGGAAGTGCCCCCCCAAGAGGAAGGTTGTGACATGACAGGAAGATGTCGAGTTGCTGGCTCCGGCCTGTAGATTGAAGTGTGCAGTGGCGATCGTCCTGCATTTCAAAGTAATTGGATCCAGTTTGTTGATTATGGGAAAGAACAGGAAATAGGTGAAGTGATTGCAGCAGCTGTGTGACAGGCGTGGAAACCTGGCGTTTTTGCAGAATACGTTTTCATCTTGGATCGAAGGTGCAGCGTTTGTGTGGGTGCAGGATTGCTACAGGAAAGGCATACCTATGGACTCTGTGTAGTGTGATCTGGAAGTGAAGTCTTTGGATGGCAACGTACAACAAAAGGGAGGTGAAGGATCTGGAATGGGGAAGAGTCAATGCCTGGGAAGGACAGTTTGATCATTTGAGGAAGATGTGGGCTGAAAGAAATGACAGAATGACAGAAGCAGCTTCTGACGACTAAGAGGCAGCAGACAAGTTTTTGGAAATCATGAGAAAGTGATGGAAGACAAAGGGTAACTCCTGGAATGGCTTTTACATGCAGGTGGAAGCGCCCCATTCTGAAGGTGGAAAAAAATGCCTGAAAGGATGGTTGTGAATAGGAAGGTTGTTAGCAAGGAGGAAGAGAGAGTGTCAAGGTGTGAGGCGAGAAGGGATGGGACAACTCTGCTGTTTTGTGCCAGTGAAGGTGGAGTTTCGATCAGGACCGCCCTGGTCTCAAAAGCTGCTCGTCCCTGAGCCTGGAAGGGGCGGTCACCGCCAGCTGCCCGTCTTGTGGTTGTGCAAGAAGAAGGACTTGGACAGTGAGCTCCCTCTTTTCGGACTGGTTCCACCAATGCTTTGCCCTGAAGTCTGGAAGTACGTTGCCTTGGAGGGACTGCCTTTTGAAGTTCTTTTGATATTGGACAGGGGCCCCTGGTCACCCAGAATGGCCTGAGTTCGATGCTGGGAGCACCAAAGTGGTCTCCTCACCCTCAGACGTGACATGTTCAGTCAGCCTCTGGATCGGTGGTCCTGAGGACCCGTGAGGTTCATCCCGCACAGCACTCTGTGGAAAGGACTGGTGACACCGTGATAGAGAACCCAGGAAGAGAACATGCCCCGCAGGTATGGAAGAAGGACCGCCACCATGGGAGATGCCATCGTTGTTCTAGAGAAAGCCATCATGCTTGAAACAGTCAGTGCCTGCGGAGTAAATTGCATC
>PVKM010039001.1:0-13811 GCA_004027735.1 Carollia perspicillata | reverse complement strand
GGAGGTAGGGACTTCCTATGGAGATGGGCAGAAAGACGAGAAAACCTCCATAATGAGGTACTCTTTCAGTGAAGGATTCAGAACACTGTATGAGGAAAATCCCCCTGTAAGAAGTGCTCCATTAATTTGACAGTGATTTCTTTGGAATACTTCAAAACTAAAAAGCATAACATAAATGTTTTTTTTTTTTACTTCTACTATTATTGCTACTTTTTTCAAATGACAAGTACTTTGTCTTCTTTGAAATAATTATTAGTGTCCTACTCTTTGAAAACTGAGAATACTTCTTCCTTCTCCTTGCCCTTGAATTGAACCAAAAACAATGAAGCGGCTGAGAAGAAAATGGACCAGATACAACAGTGATTTGAATTAATCCAGCGTAATTTTTTCAACAGCCATTCTATAAACAGATGCTGGCATCTGTCCCTGGCCTTCAGGTAGGGAGGAAAACAGACAAAACAAACCACAAGGCAATGTAGGAAGTACTATAATAGAAGTATGTATGCGGCACACTGGGGTGCCAGCTAATAAAGCAATTTATTCTTTATTAGGGAATGAAGGGCTAAGGAGGGAGTCAAGGAAATTTAGAGAGAAAATCATAATGGAACTAAGCTTTCCAGAAAGAGGACCCAGATGGGCAAGGAGGGACGGTGTCCCAGGCAGAGGAACCAGGACACACAATGACACAGAGGGTGAAGGGCAGGTGTTTCGAGGGAATAGCAGCTGGGCTGGTGGAGCCCGATCCTACATGTCATGGAAAAGAGGCTCGGGTCTCTAACCAGAGAGGTGGCCACGCAGTGAAGGCTGATTTAGGACCTGCTAAGAAGTTTAGACTTGTAGCTGTGGGCAGTGGGAAACCATTAGAGAATTTTTTTTTTATTTTTACCATTTTAAAATGTACAATTTAATTTTATTTAGTGCACTGTCTAGCCATTCCCACTTTCTATTTCCAGAACTTTTTTTATCAACCCCAAAGAAAACCCTGTACCCATTAAACAGTCACTTCCCATTCCTCCCTCCTTGTTTTCAGTCTCTAAGGATTGGCCTATTCTGGATATTTCTATAAATGGTATCTTACACTATATTGCCTTTTGCGTCTGGCTTCTTTCATTCAGTATAACGTTTTCAAAGTTCATCCATGTCATAGCATGAATCAGCACATCATTCCTTGTTATGGCTGAATAAAATTTCATTACATAGGCCTAGCATGTTGGATTTATCCATTCATCTGTTGGTGGACATTTGGGTTGTATCCACCTTTTGGCTAATGTGAATACCGCTGCTGTGAACATTCATGTAGGTATTGTTGAGTTTCTGTTTTTAATTCTTCTGAGTATATTCCTAGGGATGGAATTGCTGGATCATTTGGTAATTCTTTGTGTAATGTATTGAGGAAACCATCAGATAGATATGTAAAAAAAGGAAAGACACCATTATATTTTAGAAAGATAAATGTACCTAATAGATATTTAAAGAAATAAGGCCCCATAGAGATGGTACCCCAAAGAACCACCAAAAAGCTGCTTATTTGCTTCTTTCTGCTTTCCTTTCTTTCCTATCTGCTCCCTTGGTTTTTCATTTTTTTTCTTTTTTCTTTTTGAACCTTCAAATTGGCATGCAATCTGGTGGCCCAAATATATGTCCACCCACATACCTTGTGGCTCTACACCATCTTCCGAGGCTTCTATGCTAAAACCCTGCTTCCTCAGCCCATCCGCAGCCATTCCGACTGTTCTTGCTTTGATATTCCTGCTCTAAAGAGGCATCAAACTTTAATAAACAGGACTCAGGTTTCCAATGAGAGGTCCAAGGGGAGCACAGGAATTCCATCCGGAAATGTGAGGTTTGCCCGGGACTGGTCTGACATGAAGAGGCCTGCCAGGATGCCTGGGGCTCATCTTAACGCCCTCTCCCTCCGCCCCGCTCCTCCAAACACAGAGTCGTGCACTGCTGCACAGCCCCTTTCTCAGGGGGCCTTGCAGGTTTTTAATGTTGAAAGCAAACAATTCTTTATAGAGATTTCAAATATTGTTCAAGCCCAATACAGAACGCAAGTAAAGCATCACTTCTTCAAACTAGAGTCGCTTAGTTTCTCAGATATTGAATACGGGCCTCTGTCCACACATCAGGACGCCGACAACAGCAAAGAGTGATTTGCTAATTTTCTTCCTCAAAGTTGTCACAGTCAGAGGTGCACTTGGCAGTTGTAATAATGGCGGCTCAGTTACCAGTCAAGGGATGGGAATGAAATGCAGCATTGCCACTGTTGTTTTTCTACAAAAAATTAAAACAAGTCATATTGTAGGGTAAACAGATTTTCATAAATTGGCTTGGGGGCGAGGTGGAGGGGGCGAGGCATGTTCAGAATGCTGATCTCCTCGGCAAAGCTGTCTCTGGAGTGCCCTGCACTCCGTGCCTGCGGGGGTGGGAGGGGCTTAGGAGCGGACAGGAGGCTGTGAGGCTGGGAAGCACTGAAATGCCCAGCTCACCAAACCAGTGTGTGTTAAATCTACAGTAACTGCACGATCAAATCTTAGAGGATGCTGACAGCCCTGAAAATGCACAATATGTACGCTTTACATTCCATTTAAATGTAAAAGTACAATTATAAATAAGCCTCCTTAGAAACAACCATGCAGTCTCTGAGTCACTAGAGATTGAAGAGTCGTAAAAGCAAAGCACGGGGCTTTCAGGGAACTTCCACGTGCCCGTGTGGGGTAGGAGAACATGCCACCCCAAAATAGGCCTCTTTGACACAGGGATTATTGTCAGATGGAGGCAACTGAGAAGTAAATACAAAAAGCTCTGCACCACGCTCCTAGTTGGCTAAAAGCAGGACATAAATTTATAAAGGTTCTCCACCTCCCCTCTCTAACAGGAAAGATAGATGTTAATCATTGGAGACAACTCTAGACCCTTATCAGCCCAGACATAGTACCAGCGGAATGTACATAAAAAACATTGCTAAAATTAACCCTTATCTACCATTAGTTTTCCCCATATATTTGCCTTCCCGCAATTTGCCAGCCTTAGAAACTCAAAGACCTTTTCTTTTGTCTTGCCACGTCTCTGAAAACGTATTGTTCTTCTGTTCCAATGGTATGTAAGCCCAAGCTTCAACCACCTCTTTGAGTTACTCATCTCTGAGTGCTCCCATGTTGACATGGTTTTGTTTTTCTTTTGTTAATCTGTCTTTTGTCAGACTAACGCATAGGGTCCCAGCCAGGGAACCTAGGAGTACACAGGAAAGAGATGTTTTTTCTCCCCTGCGTCAGGTCAGGATGTGGAGAGAGCGTAGCAAATCTGGAACAGCTAGGAGAAAATCTGGGGGCTCCTCTCAGGCCTGTTTGGCAGGAGGAACAGGACCGCCATGTGGACTTCCCTGCTGTGGCAGGCACCAGAGTCCTGTACACAACAGCCATGCTTCCTTAGCCAACAGAAACCAGACTTTGTCCAGGTGTCAGGCAGCCAAGTGCTTCCTGGGGAGGGCAGGGCCCTTCCCCCCAGCAGCAGGGGAGAGGCTTGACTGGTCTGAGGGAGTTATGATGACCCCATTCCACTCGTCAGAGATTGGTTTAGGAATGGTCATGTAACATAATTCTGACCAATGAGACCTGTGGGACATCTGCAGGGAGGCTTCTAGGAAATTAACACTTATTGTAAAACAAGGACCAAGAAAGGGGCGTGGCTTCAGGCTTCTCAGCCTTCCAACCGTTGCTGTGTGAGGCAGTGATTCACATCACTGCTGTGAGCAGAAAGAGACAAGCCTGAAGGCAAATCTTCCATGTTAGGACTACTGAAGCCCGACAGCACTGAATGTTTAATCAGCCCGGGTACAGGCTTCCTCCAAACTTCTGGTTATGGGAGGTGACAGACACATTTTCCTTGTAGATTAGGCCATTTTTATTAGGGTTTTCTGTTATCTGGCACTAAAAGATCCTTAACTGGTAAACTTACATGATTGGATAAATGTTTATCAAACACTTTTATTAATTGTATCTAAAAAAATTGGGCCTACAATCCAAATTATGATGTTTCGTACCTAATCAGAAATGCTGCTGTACCTGACCTTTCCAGAAATAATAACTCCAGAAAACTACATATATAGAATGCTTGGCTGGGGTGGGGGCGGGGGAGGTGGGAACATGTCTGCCATTATAACCTGCAAATAGACTGGAAGAGTGCTAAAACAAGAACTCTGTGATAATTTAGAAATAAACACATGCTGTAAAAGAACACGCCTGCCACGAATTTCCGAAATGAAAACCTGGGGCCCATTAGTAAGAAGCATTCGATTTTCCCCTGTGGCATAATCAAAATGTTACTACAAAATCATCTGTACCTGTGGCTGAAAGACTAGAGAACGCTCTGTTTAATGCCTTTCAGGGGCTCCCAGACGTAATTCCAACAACTCTGTCACATTTGGAGGGCATACAAGACTGTGACCTTTTATGATATCTCCTATCATTTAAATTTCTTTCCCCAAATCAGGTGTGTTGGGATCAGAAGAGTAACAGGTAGTACGTTATTTATAGAGCTCCCAATTTCCCAACTCAATGGGAGCTGGGTATGCCTCTGGCCTCTGAAGCACCCATGCTCACAATACCCATCAGCTATCCCTAAAGCTCCCACCCCTAAAAAATACACAATCTGGATAAAGTCCCCATCCACACTGCCAGTCAGATTGCCCTCCCTACGCGTCTTCTGTACAAAAGTACAGGGCCACCCCGTCCAAGCGATAGACTCTGTTTTATAAATTAAAACTAACTTGAGATTACGCTGATAACATCCCCTCCTACACAGGCATTCTGACAACATGCTTTCAGAAAGAAAAGGGTGGGGGTTAGAGCTGGCACGCTGGAAATTCCATGTATTGGACGGGAGTTTGTAGAGCCAGTGAAACTTTCAAGGGCGTCACAGTTTAAAAACAAAACAAGACCGGGTAAGGATCAGGCTGAACATTCTTTCTACCTTATGAGTTTTTATTATACGTGTGCTTACCCATTTTCCTCCTACCAATTTGACTTTCTCTCAGAAAGAAAAAGTAACCCTTGAGCAAAAAAAAAGGAAAGAAATACAATATGATTTGATGCTTCTTTGGTGGACATCTTCTGGATGGATTTTACCTTTTCCTGCTGAATAGTAAACAGTTTCCTTGTGTCTTTGCACCTAAACAAAAAGATAGCATTTTGTAGAAACATTTATGTTAGTAGTTATGGTTTTTTCCTGTCACTCTTTAGTTGAGCTTCTCTTTTATTTTCTAGTGCTTGTTAGTTTTAGGTTCCTTTGATCAATGCCCCCACTGACTGAACACCAAAGGGAAGTTTCCCTACAATGTGTTAGTCGCTAAGGATTAAGTCACCTGGGATGGGTGATTCTTAAATATCAATGACATAAAACAAATACTGAGCTCCAATTTGGCCCAGACTCAGTTATTCCCACTGGCCATTATATTTTTGGTTTCTTCCACCCTCCAGTTTTATTTTATCTTCTATGTCAAATTGTCACTCTGATGATCTGTTTCATAATGTTTCAATCACGTAACAGGTGACCTGTGGAGTACTATTTAACAGACTGCACATACTTAAAATTCCATGACAACTGTACACGTTACTAAAAGCAGCTTTCAAAATTGCGAGAACTTAAGAAATGGCATTAAACTCACATTAACCACAAGCCCTCTGCCACCGACTCCAACCCCCTTCCTCATTGCTCTGCGTGTGTGCTTTGGGGGAGCACAACCCCACGGGATAAGGAGAGCTGAGCACCCATGGTTTTCACCAAGCAGCCTCTTATCTTCAAAGCATTTCTTTTCCAACACTCAGTAGTATCATTTGTTGGCTGATTGTTGGAATGAAGCGAATGCTCACATTCCCTACATCAAAAAAACATTCCTTAACATGTAGCCCAAAGAGATCCAAGCCCAGCATAGCTTCCCATACCCCGTGCCTCCTACCCTGCCCCTTCCGCTGTCATAGACCCTAAGTCTACAAATCAGAGCTTATTGGCAAGGCAGATGGAAGCATCAGCATTAATTTACAGTGGAGTGATCTGTTGAAAAGGGGTAATTAAGCCTTCTGGAATTATCTAAACACTTGTATTTCTGGAACCTCTTCCCTGTCTATCTGCATAGCATCAAATAACTTGGAGAACCAAAAGGGAGTATATTACATTCTTTAAGCTCCTTAGAGGAGCAATGATCTGATTGATTTTTTACCAATGAACAAAATATTAAAAAGTCTAAACACTGGGGGACATCCAGCAAATTACAGAAAGCAATTCCGTGTGTCCTCAGTAATTCAAATAATGGGAACTCTGGTTTGCTCTGATCCCCTTTTTTCACTTGCTAATGAATTCCCTGATGGGTGTCCCCATGACACTACTGTTTGGTCTGCACTCAGCTCATCTGGCTGAGTTACAAGAAGGATGGAGAGCGGCATGCAGTTTCCCGTTACTCTGCAGCAAACAAAGGCTGTCAGCTTCCTGCCAGCTCTCTCCTGCTCCAAGTCCAGTTACTTCCTTTTAGTTAAAACTCGCAATAAAACAGATTAATCACTGCAATCACTTTTCACCACAGGGAAACTCTCTAAGAGAGCAGATAAAAATAAACTGTCATGAATTTTACCAGGTTTTGAAGATAAAGTCCATTTTCTATTTACAAATCCCTTTATTTTGATAACAATCTTTACAACCAGTGGTGCACAGCTTTAGACAATATCAATGGTGTGGTGTTTCTTTCTTTAAAGTAACTGTAGAAAACACAATTTTTTTTATCTTAAAGCAAGTCTACGTGGTTAAAATGATCTTATCTGAACTGCCTCCAAAATATTGAACTGAGGTTCTCCTCCAAAATAGGCATATTTGCTATTTGTATTATTTGCCAGTCCTTCGGTTTGGCTGTCTTCAGCTATTTCCTTTCATTTCATCAGTTGTTTTGCAAAAGGGGTGAGAATTGAGGATGATCGGATCTGATTAGTTTTATTCTTTTTAACCAGCAAAAAATACAAGAAAAAGAGCCCCAGACAGTCACACAATTGAAGGACAGTGGAATCTCCCTGAATGAAAGGTGGGCACAGAAAGGTGGGCACAAGGAATAAGGTGGCAGCCCACCTGCGGTCACGGCTTGCTTGGTAGACTCCCAGATCAGTAACCTGGGGCATACTGCAGGCCCACTCAAAGATGAAGGAGAGTTCATTCTTAGTAACTGCTGGGAAAACTCTGTGACCAGCCTACATTCCTTCAGTGTTCCCAGGCCTCGTGGTCTCCCACTTGGCATTGACATTGGGAGGCTCGGTTATTCCCTCAATGAAATGTAACGTCCAGATGCTCCCTAACACAAGCTTATCTTCTATGGCAATCAAGAGCACTTGCAATTATGAGCAGTCTGCCTGATGGGGTTTGAGAGCTCTTTTCGAGTTTTAAAGAAGAAAAATCAGTAGCTAAGGGGGAAAAAAAAACCCACAGCAACTTGGGTATATAATTGGATGTGAACTTTCTATGACATAGCAAAAAATCTTCCTTCCTTCCCCTCAAGACCATTGCTAAATGTTATCCACGGAACACGGTGGATACAAATGTCATTTCTTCTGGCAATTTTGATTACAAACCACTTAAAGCACCATCTAGTTTTGAGTTTATAAATTACTTTTAAAAGATAATTCTTGTATTCAAATGGACAGGATGGAAGCAAGTATTTATTTTGGAGGGCAGAATGGCAAGGAAGAATTTCATTTCTGTTCAACATAACCTTCAGGAGGGCAGCAGTAGAATGTGCTGAAGCACAGAGTATCACACTCAGGTGTGGTGGGCCTCAAAGCACCGTGGGACACGACTACAGAGCTACTCATTGAGAGCTGCGGGGCAGGAGCCGGCAGTGGTTCAACTGAAAAGGGTTCATTCAATCCTGTGTCTAACGGCTGAAATGATACAGAAATAAAATGCATCTTCTTCTCTTCCCTGTGCAAGATAAGTGTGTGTGAAGTAACAGTGCCCTGGAAAACCCACTATAAAGTTTACCTGGTGGGAAAAATCACTCCTTCCTCCGCTCAGATGAGACACTTGACTCTTCCAATGAGCAGCAACAGCAGTCTTCAGAGTGGAGTGTGTACATGCGGGGGTTACACAAGCAGCCCTTCGGAATGTGGGGTGAAATAGTTGAACTTTCATTGATTTCTATTTACAGTCACATCCCTTCAACCTTTGCTTTTGTCTGTGTTTTATGACACCTATGTTAGCACAGTCCATGCACATGATTTAAAAATGATTACATATAAATTATATAAGGTGATGCTCAAAATAATTTTGGAGACCACTTGCCTCAATAAGGAAAGAGAAAGAGGAAGTCTTAAAGCTATCCCTAGCACCCCCGAAACTGAAGAACCCTTCTGCCAGCAGCCTCTTGTGGTCCGAGAGAAGGTCGGAGAACAGCAGGTGAACTAAGGGGTCAGAAAGGAGAAACAGTGCTAGCCTCTCAGCTTTCCTAGATAATCTGCTCTCGGAAGATAATTATTCCAACACAAATGAGGCCCTGGTCTACAAATGTGCTGGGGAAAATCATCAATCTATTTCTGTGTCAGGTAGAACTTGGTGGGTCTTGTACAGACTATTAATTTCATGGAAAACAAGCAACAGGGGAAAGAGATAAATCATTAGCAGAGTGAAGAGCAGACCCAAGGAATGGCTACCAATCCCTGCATTCCTTTCCTTGCAGAGAGCAAAATGACAAAGTATTTATGTCCTACTGTCTTTGATATCTCTGTTTATCTCATTAGAGAAGTGCTTCTGAAATCACAAGGACATGTTTTATTTCAAGTTTCAAGAATTCAGTCCCAAATGATTTAAACAGGGTAACTTTTGGCATAGAGAACTGTAATCTTCGTATTTGTTAAATTCTCTCACTTCAAATTTCATCAAAACAAAACACTACAGTATTAACTTTCCTTTTGTTTATCGCAGGCAATATATAATATTAAATTTGATTTACATAAACAGGATACATATATTTGAAAAGTAATGTTAATTGTTTTAATGAAAGTTTTTAATTAAAAAAATTTATTAAGTTAAGGCTAGCAAGAACTGTTGGAACTTTTGAAATAATTGCAATCACAAATTCCTATTTAAAATTAATTTCTCCAAAGTTCTACATAATGTATTCACTAGTCTCATCAATGTTTATTTATTAAAGTCGGTGTTTTCAGTAACTAAAAGAAGCATTATATAATGCTTCTGAGTCTCTTTCCATCTGTCCTCTCGTTTTACTAGTTCTCCAGTAGTTTAAACATAACAACTACACTTGGAACGGAACGGCTAAGCGTCCCCCAAAGGGCACAGTGCTCCACCATTTTGCACTCTGTTTTCTGTCATTCACTGACCAATTCCAGCAGCCATCCTAAAGTGCTTGTCCCATAACCTACAAGAGCAGTTACTGTGTAGTCCACTAGAAAACAACTCCGCTACTTGATACAAACTCTACTGAGGGCAAGCATTTTTTAATCCATTTTGTCACTCCTGTATCTTCTATGCCTAGAACAATTCCTGACACACAATATATATTTGTTGAGCAAGCAAACAGGGTGAATGAATGAATGAAATAAATGTTATCTGTTCCATTGTACAGATCAACTAAGATTCAGGAATTTTGTAAAGGAAGCAGTGGTAGGGCCATAATTTAATGGTGAGCCAACCTCCAGGACAGGGAGATGAGGTGGCACAAAGAAGCTACCTTTAGGTCACCTCCTCTCCTGTCCTGGGCTCCTTATACAATCCATGCCCCTTCCTACCTTTCTGACTTTCTACAACTTTTACATACAAAAGTTTCTTTCAGACTCCTGACAGCCCTGGCTGCCCTGAAGAGCCTGAGGCTCCAGGGCTTTCAGTCTGTTCTCTCAAGTTCCTACCCCTAGGCTCCCTCAACTTTTCTGCCTTTTTATTGCTAAGTGGAGGGTAATTTTATTTGCATACTTATCAGAGACAGTTCTTACTTTGACCAGCAACGCTTCCTTAGCACCCAAAGTCAGTCTGGTAGCATAGTGTTCTAAGTCTCAGTTCTTAATAGGTTTATCAGTACTTCACCTCCATTCTCATTGAAGGTCCTTGGGTTGAAGGTTCAGTGTAGACCTTCAAGGGTCACTCTGGGCTGGAAGTGAACAAGAATCATGATGAAAAGCTAACAGTCAGAATTGGATGATTTTTCCCAACTACTTTCCCCATTGAGATCAATCTTTTTTGGGGCTCATGTGATTCCTCCTAAGTAGATTAAGACTCTAGAGTCTACACTTTTCACTTCTAAACTGATCTCTCACTGTCCACATTGACAGTTTGTCTTCTACATCTCTCAAAGCCTCCAGTCACAGGAAATGCAATCAATTCCAATTGTGAGAATGTTTTCCATATTATCAACTCTTCAACCCTGCATTTTCCTCTGTAACTTTCACCCACCTCCTTCCTGGCTTTGACCTCTAAGTCCAAATGAGGAAAGGCGGACCTCTTTTTCTCTCAAAAGCTCACTGAATATGCCAGGTGGTTCTTGTAGACCTTTCCCAACCCTCTCCACACCTCCCATCTGAGTCTACTTTTTTTCCCATTTCCTATTATTAAAATTTGTAAATGTCAGGACTCATAAGCATGGTAATTCAGAAAGGGAAGTGAGAACGGAACTTGGGACCCTAGTTATCCAACTTTTTAAATTAGATGTGATGTGAATTTCTAATTATATATGCCTCATTTAAGATATTCATACCGCAGCCACTAATATCAGATGTCAAAACAAAGGTAATAATGTTTCCCTAATACTAGTGCCAAAATCATCTGTTTGAGAAAGGAAAATGTCAGCAGCATTTTCCTTTCTCAGATTATTCACAGAATTTTAAAGCTGTTCATTTTAGCCATTCACTTCACAGATGAAACTGAGACCCAGAACACTTAGCTAACTAGCCCAAAGCAGGTTAGTAACAATGTTGCAAGTAGTTGAGGCATTTTTGGCCATCTTCCAAAGAACAAGGTATGGTTCTAGAAGGTACTCCTGTGTGTCATTTTTTCCAAACTCCTGCTTTAATAATGTCAGCTTATTAAACCCCCAGGAAGCTAAATTTCCATTGTTATTATTACAACCATGATAGACTTCAAAACTAGAAAATTCCCTAAAGAACAGTCAGCCTTCCTAAGACTATGGACAAGAAACGGAAGGCCAAAGAGGCCTGGCCACCTGTTAGAGGCTCTGCTGCTCAATTGCAGCAGAGCCAGCAATGGAGCCCATGCCTTCTGATGATAACCTCAGATTTTGTAGTGCTCTGCACAAAGGACTAGCTAAACACCATCAATATTGTAAACCCGAGATTGTCTTAATCTAAAACAATCATATCTAGTAAAATAGAATGTTTTTAAAGATATAAATCCTGTCTTATGGAAGTACTAGGCTAGATAACAATTTGTCAGAAAGATGGTAGATGAAGCGGGGTTGAAAAATGGGCAGGAGATTGGATTCAATGACCTCTAAAGTCCCTTCTGTCTCTAGGCTTATTTGCTCCTGGACTGACCGGGAGCCAGCACCTCAGCTAGCCAGAGCACCTGCAGAGGCGGGGAATGTGCCCTCTCCTATAGAGGTCCCTCTGCTGTGCTTGGGGTGGACTCTGCCCTTCTAGTACAGGCATTACTCTATATCCAATTTACATGCAATGAAATACTCTAGGCATAGAAAAAGCGTAAGGAAATGCAGCTCTGTCATTTCCAAAGACAGACTACACTGTTTAGCTCTCAAAATTGCCTTGCCTAAATGAGCATTCCATAACTGAGCCTCCAAATTCAGCCTTTACAGTTTGCTCATGTGCTATGCTACTATCAGAATTAATTATGCAGCATCTTCCTGAGGAGAAATCAGATTTGGATGCAAGTTAGGAGAGGAAGGAAAAAGGTGCACTTCCCAAAGGCAGGTTACTGTGTATGATTCCCCCAAAAGCTCTGGAGCCCTTCCATGAACAGACAGGTTTCAGATGGCAGTCCCCAGCTGAGCTAGCCATAGGAAGGAGGAAGTTGTCACATTTGAGAAATGAAGAGTATGATAACGAGATTCTGAAGGCCAAAATATTATTAACACCCTCTTTCCTAAGCAATTCCATTCCAAACTGGAATTCAACACAAGTCTGTTCATTTGTGTTCCTGAATGGCTACTATATACTAAGATGTACTGATTTTAGACTTTTTCTTTTTTTGATAGTTCAAGGGAAAGAAGGTTTATTTTTTTATCTCAAAAAAATTATACGAAGGGTGGAGCTCTGAAAGTTAGAAAGGAGCTTCCTCAACAGGGCTGTCACATGGAATATTTTTACATCAAGGAGATTATTTTAAAAAACCAAGCCATCTGGTCACATACAGGGGGCCCAGGTGTGGCACAGATTTCCGAAGAGCAAATTGATGCTCTACAACTCAGTGCTAAATTACCAAACCACCGCCAAAACAGCCTTCCAAGACAGCACAAAAGTAGAACGAAGTGATTATGTAGAGAGTCCATGAGGAAATCCCAAAGCTCCGCTTTCAAGGGTTGGGGCAGGTTCTCCCCTCTCCTCACCCTGGTGTGCCTAGGCACTGAGGACGGTGTGCCGACTCATCGCCACGGCTGAAAAAAGGTAGATGTCCCATCTGCGTTCAGCTGCCGCCACCAGAGCACTGATGGTATATTGGAGGTCTAATCCATAGCAGCCCTGCACTTAGGAGGTTTGGAGAAAGGTTCCCAGGCCTTCTTAGCTCCCTCCCCATCAGCCTGCCGGCGACAGCATTAGTTCGCCGGCTACCAACATTGGTTCAATACAAGAAAAAGCCCCTTCCCCCCTCTTCCGAGTTTTGCGGCACTTTTCTTCCAAAGGTATTTTTAAAAGGAAAGCACAACTCGAGGAAAGGAGCCTACTGGGAACCCCATGTGCATCAGCTTCAAGAAAATCGACTCAGGCATTCCAAGTGAGGCAGGTGTACGAAGACAGCGAGGAGGAGAGGGAAAGAAGAGGGAAACACAGAGGCAAAGAAAGACTTGCGAGAAGGGGGAGAAGAACAGGATGAGGAGATAAGAAGAGAGTCATGGGAAGATGTGTGAGAGGGAAAAGAAAGGAGGGCCGGGGAAGAAAGAAAGGGAGAAGGATAAAGAAGGGAGGCGGCGGGGAAGAATGAAAGAATGTGCCCGGGAGCGCAGCAGGGGGACTCGGCGGGGAGGTGGCCGCGGGGACCGGCGCGCCCACTGGGGAACCTCGGGCTGCGCTCCACGCGCGCGGGCGCCCAGGACGCTGGGCGCGCCCGCCGCTCACCTTTCAGTATGAGGGTGTCGATGTCCCGGTCGATGCCCAGGAAGTAGCACTTCCTCCAGAGGCCGGAGTAGGTGGCGAAGAGCGGCCGGCCGCACTCGGCGTCCAGCCCGCCGAGCCCCAGCAGCGAGCGCCAGGACTCGGGGTCCGCGCGCCCCGGGCCGCCCGGGAGCAGCCGGCGCCCCAGGGGGGGCGAGTCCCGCAGCGGCAGGTGCGACAGCGGCATCAGGCGGTTCTTCTGGTCCGGCGGGTCGGCGCCCGTGCGGCTGCGCTCGCAGCTCTCCTTGTGGCGCCGGGGGTCGGTCTCGTACCAGTGGTCGGTGAAGATGGCCGTGACCAGCAGCCCCAGGGAGCAGAGGCTGAGGCCGAGGCTGAGCGCCGTGACGAGCGCCCGCGGCTCCATGGCTTCCCGCCCCGCCGCCCGCTGCAGCCGCCGGTGGGATCGCGCGCCGCCGCCAGACACAATGCACTTGGCCTCGGCTCTCCTCCGAGCTCCCTCCCGCGCCCCCCCACCGGCCCCCCACC
>PVKM010039000.1:0-13916 GCA_004027735.1 Carollia perspicillata | reverse complement strand
CATGTGTCCTTTATACTTGTTCCTGTAATCCTTTCCCCTTTTCCCCTGAAATTCCCTCCCCTCTCCCCTCTGGTCACTGTCAGCCTGTTCTCTATTTCAGCATCTTTGGTTATATTTTGCTTGCTTGTTTGTTTTGTTGTTTAGGTTCCTGCTAAAGGTGAGATCATATGGTATTTGTCTTTCACCGCCTAGCTTAGTTCACGCAGCATAATGCTTTCCAGTTCCATCCATGCTGTCACATAGGGTAGGAGCTCCTTCTTTCTTTTTGCTGCATAGAATTCCATTGTGTAAATGTACCATAGTTTTTGATCTATTCATTTACTGATGGGCACCTAGGTTGCTTCCAGCACTTGGCTATTGTAAATTGTGCTGCCTATAAGGATTTTTTAAAGGGATCATGGGATTCACGCATGCTTAAATGGTGTCTGGTTTTGTAGACAAGTCTTGGTTTACCTTTTCTTTCTCCAAAGACTTTGCAGGCCTTGCTTCTAAAATCTAATGTTTCCATGAGGAAGTCTGAAGGCAGCATGAAATTTCCCCCAAAAGGTGCTTAATTTGTATACCCTGATTTCCAAAGAATTTTTCTTTTTCTTTAAAATAAATATTACTACAATGTTTTTGCATAAATGGTGAGAGATAGCATGCCTTTTCAAGTTTTGGGTTAAAGTTATTATGTCTGGGACATTTTTTTGTTCTTTATACCTTTAAATTATATCTTTATTTGATGTTCTATTATTTCAGTTCTCTATTTTAAAGATGAGTTATATATGCATTGGATGAGTTATATATACATTATCTTGTTTGGTCTTCCATATATCATTTTCTTTTTAGTCCTTCTTAACTCTTTGTTCTTTTACATTTTATTTTGCTCACTTTTCTTAATCTAGTCTTCCATGTCTGCTACTGTGTTATTCAGCATTAAATTTTTCTCTTTGTGCTTCTCTGTGTGGCCTTCATATTTGAGATTTTTATTGTTTGCTTGCATCCTTTCCCTTATCTATACTAACTTATCTCTGTGTTATTACTCATGGCATCTTCTCTAAGGTCTTTCTGAAATAGGTTTACATTTCCTTCTTTCCAGCCCATAAAAAGGCACCTTAGGGCTGCTCCCAAGACAGCATCTCTCCATCTGCTGCTCTGAGAGATTTTTTCCTACTGATACTATATGTTGCCATGCATAATGTGCTCCCATGTATTATATACACCCATGTTTTTGCCCAAACTTTCAGGAAAAAAATATTTCATTTTAACTCTTTAATTCGATAATTTATTTATTTATTTATTTATATTTTGAAACAAAACTGATTATCGTATTCTAAGATATTATTTTACATATGGATATCATTGCTTTTTAGAGTTATACTTTTATAACATAAGCATGAATAAAATAATTAAAAACATTTATATAGATACAGAATTAGTACTATCCAAATATAATGTGCATCTTCATTTTTCCCTCAAAAATTTGGGCAAAAAAGTGCACATTATACATGACAAAATATGGTATGCTATATACATGTGAATCTGCATCAACCCTGACTCTTTGGAAACAAACATGGCCCAGGGAAACTCATCACCTGATAGTCTTCCTTCCTATTGTTCAAAACAAAATCACATCTATTTTGTCTTAGATCTACTGCTTTGGGATGTCTCTCCTCAGCATTTTCCTGTATCTCTATTTGAATATGGCAGCTCTTAGTTACAAATCTGTTAAGAAAGGATATGCTTTGAGAGAGAGGAAGGGGGCGAGGAGAGAGAGAAATACTGATGTGAGAGAAAAACATCGACTGGTCGCCTTCTATACATGCCCCAACCAGGAATCAAACCCGAAACCTATGTATGTGTCCTGACCAGGAACCAACCTAGCAAACGTTTTGGTGCCTGGGACGATGCTCCAACCAACCAAGCCACCTGGCCAGGGCTAAAGTACCTTTTGTTTCAGGGGAATTTGCAACTGGAAAGAGACACATCATTTTCATTACTAGGAAATTTAAAAGAGGAAAAAGACAGTAATGCATGGACTTAACAAACATTTGCTAAAATAAAAGGAAGGGAAAATTATTAGTTTTCCATTGCTACTGTAACAATTTACTTATAGACACAGTGGCTTAAAACAAAATAAACTTATTATCTCCTAGTTCTGTAGGTAGGAGTTCAAAATGAGTCTCACTAGGGTAGAATCAAGGAAGCTGCAGGGCCGTGTTCCCCTCTGGAGGTGCTAGGGGAGAAGCCATTCCCTCACCTAGTCCATCTTCCATCGGATTCCCTGGCTCACGTTCCCCTTTCTCCATCTTCAAAGCCAGCAACAGAGGGTCAGTCATTTTTACATGGCATCACTCTGACTTCCTTTTCTCCCTCCCCTACCAACTTTTAAGAAAATTTATGATTACACTGGCCCTTTTAGGTAATCTAGTATAATCTCTTCTATCTCAAAATCCTTAATCCCACCACATCTGCAAAGTCCCCTTTGCCATGTAAGGAAATGTATTCATAGGTTCTGGGGACTGAGAAGTATATGCCTTGATGCGATGAGGGAAATTGTTGTGACTACCACAGAGGGAAAAAAGGAGTGAACGGAAAAGTAAGTCACCTGTTCGTGCAAATTTAATTTTATTGTGTATTAGTGAGGTTATATTTGATATTAATAAGGGCTTCAAATTTTCACAGTGCTTAAGCACTTGGCCTATCTTTGAGAAAAATGAAATCTTGTACCTTAGAGAGTGAAGTTGAAAGTGATATTTTGGATCATATAAACAGAAACCTTGATTAATCCTATATTTAAGACGAGTAAAATATATTATTTAAGACATATTGTTTGAAAAAAACTTAAAATATTTCTTAGATGTGCTGGTTGACAATGTAGTAAATACTGTAAGAGGTTGAATATAAATATAAAGTTAACTATTAAAATAAAACAGCATACATAGTTTAGCTATAAATATAAAATATACACTTAAATATATATTATAGTAGATAAAAAAAACAATAGATAGAAACACTATACCTTGAGAATAAATGAAGAATTTTTCAAATTGATGATGGCAATGGAAAGAAGTATTTCTACACTTGTCTTTTGAAATCTGAATTGATTACAGGAAATAAATTGAAACATGACAAACTTTACGCAGAGAAACTGTACAAAAATAGTAAGTTAACACAGGTGACATTCAGAAATCATACAAATGGAACATCTAGAATCTAGTTATAAAAGATAATTAAATAGATATACAACTGAGTACAACTTAATTTAACTTTTTGACACCTTAAAGAAATAAATAAATTCATTATTTTTAGAAAGAGAATGAAGAATAGTTCTGAGAATAATGATGTAGATTACTGAAAACCCAAAGGCAAATCATTTCTTTGAAACTGTTTACAGCATGTGGGAAAAGCTTTTATTTTAGTTTAAATACTATTTGAAATGTCCGTAGCTTCTGTGCTGCTTTCTGAAGGTGACCCTGTTGTTCGCAGCCCCAAATGCAGATCTAGAAGTTTGCAAGTGGCACCTGGGAGAGATGGTGTCTATTGCCCACTGCCCCTCATGATTTTTAAAACCATGGTGATGTGTCTCCAAGGAAGCATGACTCTAGTTTCATCTGCTTAATGACCTGAACAGCTTTGGGCACATTTTTCTTTCGCCTACTGTAACGTCATTTCCATGAGGGCAGAGCGACATTTTTTCAGTGGGTACTAGGGTTGGGTTGAGTCAGCCTTTGGGCTAAATTTAGAAAAATAAGAATAAAAACAGCAATGAGTTAAATAGAATGAAAGATAAATAGAGCAGAGCGACTCACAAGTGCAATGGAGTTTTCCAGGTGCAGTTTTGGTAAATTTTTGTAATGACCATAGAAGTGATTTCTCACACTCTAGTTTCTCCACACTTCTGTGGATATCAGGAAAGGGAAAAAAAAACAGTGATTCTTAATTACACGTGCAGACTGATGTTGAGCTCTATGGAGCTCTACAGAGTATGCCTCAATAAGATTTTATCCTCAAGAGAAACTTTATTTACATATAACATGGCTTGCCTTGTTTTTACTTCTTGTAATTTGTTTCAGAAGATCACAGAAGCTTTTTTCCACTTATGCAAGTTTTCCTCCCATCATTCCTCACTGTGAGCTTCATAGAGACCTCAGGCAAGGCCATCTCATAGAATTCTAGGCTCACAGGGAGTTTACATCCACCCTGTTCTGTTCAGTCAAGGGTCTCTCAAACAATGTCCTTGTCTCCTGCCTGCTCATTCGCATTCTTCTTTTATGTAGCCAGAAGTTGCCGCTGGGTGGTTCTACGTACAGGTTCAGCCAGATCTCTTTCTAGCTGAGTGACTTGAAACTCAGTTTATTCATCTTTGAAAGGGGGATAATGGGATTGCTTTAAAAATTACTCATCAGGTTGCTTTAAAAATTAAATGAGATAAAGTATTATATTAAAACTCAAATTGATAAAAGACTTAAATAGAAGTTGTGACACCATAAAAGCCCTAGAAGCAAATATAATTGGTAAAATTTCAGATATCCCACACAGCAATATTTTTGCCAATATATCTCCTAGAACAAGAGAATTAAAGGAAAGACTAAACAAATGGGACTGCATCAAATTAAAAAGCTTCTGCACAGCTAAAGAAAACATCAGTAAAATGAAAAGGGAGCCAACTGCGCAGGGAAACATATTTGCCAACGATACCTTGATAAGGGTTTGATCTCCAAAATGTATAAAGAACTCATATGACTCAACATCATCAAGATAAGCAATCCAATTTAGAAATGGGCAAAGGGCCTGAAAAGACACTTCTCCGAGGAGAACATAGAGAGGGCCCATAGGCATATGAAAGGATGCCAATCATCACTAGCTATTAGAGAGATGCAAATTAAAACCACAATGAGATACCACCTCTCACCTGTCAGAATGACTGTCATTAACAAATCCACAAAAAAGTGCTGGCGCATATTTAGAGAAAAGGGAACCCAAGTGCACTGTTGGTGGGAATGCCGACTGGTACAACCACTGTGGAAAACAGTATGTTATTTCCTCAAAAAACTAAAAACGGAACTGCCTTTTGACCCAACAATTCCACTGCTGAGAATGTACCCTAAGAACCTCAAAACACCAATTTAAAAGCGTTTACGTGCCCCTATATTCAGAGCAGCGCTATTCACAATAGCCAAATGCTGGAAAGAGCCTAAGTGCCCATCAGTAAATGAGTGGATCAAAAAACTGTGCTACATTTACACAATGGAATTCTATGCAGCAGAGAGAAAGAAGGACCCCCTACCTTTCATGACAGCATGGATAGAACTGGAGAATATTGTGCTAAGACAAATACCCTATGATCTCACCTATAAGCGGAACCTAATGAACAAAAATAAACTAAAGAGCAAAATAGAACCGGAGGCGTGGAAACACAGAACACACTGATAGCAACAAGAGAGGAGGAGGGAAGGTGAGGACAGTAATGGTGGAAAGAAGGGAAGGGACTAGTCAAAGACCATGTATAAATGGCCCATGGACATGGACAACAGTGTGGGCTGGTGAAGGAGGGCAAAGGGGAGAAAATGGCACAACTGTAATAGAATAACAATAACAAAAGGTATTATATTAGTCAGTGTTCTTCAGAGAAACAGAACAAATATTATAAGGGATTGATTCATATAATTCTAGACACCGAAAGACCCCAAGATCTGCAGTCAGCAAGCTGGAGACCCGGAAGAGTTCATGTGTAGTTCCAGTCTGGGTCCGAAAGCCTAAGAACCAGCAGAGCTGACTGTGTAAGCTCCAGTCCAAAAGCTCGCAGCCCTGACACCCAAGCTCATGTTATACTATGAGCCTGAACGCCAGAAAAGACCAATGTCTTAGCCCACACAATCAGGTGGGAGTTCTCACTTCCTCAACCTTTTCGTTCCATTTAGATTTTCAACTGGCTGTGGCCCACCTGTATTAGAGTGGGCAGTCTGCTTTAGTCTACTGGTTCAAATGTTAATCTCATCCAGAAACACCCTCACAGACACGCCCAGGATCATGTCTAGGCACCACCTGGCCCATCACTAGTGCTTAGTCCAATACCTGGCACCTCCACAGATTGAGGAGAAAAAAATAAATAAAAGAAATCATTGGCATCTTCAGTTGCTGAATTAGTAAAAACTTTGATTTTTCTCTTTCTACTTGTGAAAGGAGAGGAGCTCTCGTCCCACACCAGTCAAAGAAAGGAAGGCGTTCTGGGAAAACCATTTCTAAAGATCTGCGTGTGCCACTGGAAGGGAAGACTGGCATCCTACTGGGCCACAGCTGGGTCACAAACCTGCACTCTCCCTTTGTGCTATTACAGCTAAGTAGGGTTTGGGAGGAAGATCTTGGAAGAGCTTGAGATGTAGCCCTAGAGTTTGGGAGACTGAATGAGCATTGAATGTGGTGCCTGCTTCTTCCCGGGAGATAGACATGAATAAAAACTAGGATGAGGTTGGAGGAGCTGGGTAGGGAGGGACCTTGATGGAGCCCACTGGTAAGAAGATAGAATCTTCACCACATCCCAGTTCTCTGAGACTTTCAGAATCCACACAGCAGGGCCTCAGCAATCCCCAGGGCTCTGCATGAAGAAGCATGAAGGAGAGAAAAGGAAGCAAACCAAATGGTCCTGCAGTGCATTGCAATGCCAACTGAGTGAAATGTGTAGGAGCTTCTGCTCTCCAAGGAGTCCTCAGCGGGGCAGAGGTGGGAAGATGCTAAACATCACCCCAAGAAGCAACCCAACACCGTCCCAGTGGAGGTTAGCTCTGTGGACCCTTCCTGGGCACATCCCACCACCAACAGACAGCCAGTTAGGTATTCCATTTCTCCTGTTTCCTCATCTTTATAAGCTGAAAGATTTGAATCGTAGAAGGAAGGGAGAAAACATTCTCCCCCTAGAACTACTTATTTCCTTTACTCCACCTCAGGCTACTCATATGAAAGGAGAAATAAAAGAACTGCCCATGCTTTCTCTCTCCCTTCCAGTCTCCCAGAAAGGAACCACAAAGGTTCTCTTTAAATTAGGTTTAAATTAAATCCAATAAAAAATGGAGCTTGAAATGGCATCAGTATGAATTCTTTTTAAATGATGACGTATATCACTACTGATGACTAATATCTAGTTCTTGCCTGAGCACACACGCAAACTCACAAAACCTGCATTTTTCACCTCTTTGGGAGTTACGCAGAGTCTTGTTGTAGTTGTGGCCAATGAGCTACGAGCAAAAGTGACCCCTGCCATCTCCGGTCTGAGAAAGCAAAGATCCTTGGAGACCCCAGTGTTTTTTTCCCTCTGTGTGGCCCCCTGAAAGATACATATTGGATTAAACAATTCAATTGTAAGATGTGAGCAGGCTGGGTCTCTGAGTCACCTCTTAGATGGGTGATGCCCTGCAGTTCCTCTGGGCCAACAGCAGATTTCTTTCCCATTAAGAAGAAATAAACTATTATTGGGATCACAGGATTCCTGGTTAAGTTGTAACCACAGGATAACTTAACCTATATTGACTAATATAGAAATTGTTACTGGGAGTGGGTGCCACTATAACAAAAGCCTAACATTTTTGATAGAGGCTTATCAAGTGGTGGGCAATAAGGTAATATGCCTACAAGTCCAGAAAGACAGTGACGCATGTAGCAAGAACAAAACATTTGTTAAAATGACTGTCAAGGCATTAGATTAGATTTCTATCACCGCTGTAAGGAATTACTTCCTATGTAGGCTAAAACAACACAAATTGATTATATCAAAGTTCTGTAAGCCATAAGTCCTACTCAAACAAATCTCATCAGGCTATTATCAAGATAACAGTGGGAGGCATTTCTTTCTGGAAGCTCCAGGAGAGAATCCAGTTGCTTGCAGTTGTAGGATCAAGATTTAGATTTTCTTGCTGGTTGTAAACTGACTAATTTCCAGCATCTAGAGGTCCCCATACTCTTGACTTGTGACTGCCTTCGTCCATCTCCAAAGCCAACAAGGGCAGGTATAGTCCTCGTGTTGAATCTCTCTGACTCACTCTTCTGTCTCCTTCTTCCACTTTTGAGGACTCGCATGATTTGATTGGGGCACCTACATAACGTGGGAGAATTTCCCTAATTTAAGGTCCAGGATTAAAAACCTTGTTCTATCTGCAACCTTGATTTCCCTTTGCCATGTGAAGTAACATATTCACAGGTTCCCACAAATAGGATGTGGACATATTCCAGAGACATTACCTTGCCTAACGTGGGAGACATAGCAACTTAACGGACTTGAGCTCCAGGGGTAGTGATTGGAAAAGAGAACCTTGGGAGTTGATAGCTATTTGGCATAGATGTCACAAGAAAGAGATGAGCTCAGAGAGTATTTGCCAACTTGCAAGTAGAAATGAAAGAACATAGAGAGATTCCAAAATTCAGGACCTAGAATGTTTGCAAAAGCCCTGTATATCCTGTCTCAAAAAACAAAATCCTATAATCAACAAAATACGTGGGTAAGCTATAAACTTCCAGTTGATTAAATGACTTCAACACAAGGAGAAGACTAAGGGTATGGTACCCAGTAAAACTTTTCGGTTGGATAACACGACAACATGACTCAAAGCAAAGACAGAAGTAAGTGTGCTGCCTTCTTACTGAAACAGTATGCCTTTCACAGAGTCCGTATGAAATTGGAAAGGAGGCATGACACACGACAGTGAGTTAGTTAAGTGAACTAGGCTTAGGAATCATATGCAAGAAAGACTGATTGTGGTCATCAGTCACGTGAAACTGATTGCAGGCAAGTAGATTTCTGAGAGAAATGCATCACCAAGAACACATGTCTGACTGTTTTAGATGTAAAGCACCCTTTGAGCCCCTAAGGAGAGTTTTTTCCTAAATGCCAATCTCAAACACCGTTGAAAAAGATGACGGAATAGGAAGAAGCTCCAGAAGTCAGAGCCCACAGCCACAGATCCCACAGACAAGTTGCTGATCAAGGAACATTCTTCGTCCAGTGCCAGGCTGGGATGAGGGTGAGGTAAGTGAGGCACTTGCTTCAGGCACCAAATTTAGAGGGTTGCCGAAAAACTCAGTCATCAGGATGACTGTTTTAATGAAATATTTAACAAAATAAAAATGAATGCAAAGGAACCCATGATAAATAAGATACCAAACAATTTGATAAAGGCAGAATCCATGGACCAAGAGTCAGTGAGTCGAGCGAGGCCCTCACGCTCAGAGTTGTGCAAGCTCAAGTCTCTCTTTCCTGTCGGAAGCCGTCTGTAGAGATGATGGAGCCGCAGTGTGGGCGCAGATGGATCCCCGAGTCCCCCCTGGGGCATCTGCTGTCCTGGGGAGCCACCGCATCCTCAGCAGAGTGCATGAGTGAAATGTGCACCCTTGATTTTAAAGTTAGTTCATCACTTTAGCCTGACCGAGCCTATCCTGACCAATCAGACAGTGGGCAGGAGTTTTAGAATCTTTCCGATGCCACTACGAGTAGGAGATGAAAATCAGCCCAGAACATTTGAAGATGCAAGGGGGGACAAATGGAAACCACTCCATGCTTGTACTCCTCCCATTTGAGGCTGTTCCGTCACATGTATGCAAGTCTATTTTAAGAGACTTGGGGGGAAACTTTATGAAAATGAACACACGCAGGTGTCACACCTTGCGTAAGAAAGACAGTGGTGCTAGAGAAATAAGATGGGATCTAAAACAGGTTGCCCTTACCTTGCGAGCTTACACCTATGGTACACTTTCTTCGTGAATGAATCAGATGAAGTGTTGGCAACTGCCGGACTTTCATTATTATAAAATGAATACTCTCTCTTTAAGAATCTTACTTTGAGCAGAGTGATGACTAGTGTGGCTGGCCCAAAATATTACTTCATGTTGAGCTGATTGAGAAACAAGCAGAGAAAGGATGATTTTCCCAGTTTCTCATCACTTTTTATTTTATAGGTAATTATCACTTGTGATTCAATAGTTAGTTATTAACCTCAGTGTGAAATTAACCCCTATCATCATAGAATTTCAATCCACTTTACTCAGTGATATTTTCCTGATGTTGTATAAAATGTGAAATTTTTACTGTCAAATCATTCTTATTTATGTTTTGGAGCTGTTTTATCATCTCTTATTCATCTTCAAGTGGTAGTGTCTTTTAAGCTAATTCATTTCTCTGGCCTCTGGTTAATCCTCTAAGCAGTTAAGAATCTAAATAAATATTTAAATGTACTAGGAGACATCATCTTTGGTCATTATGTAGTGGAATCACTAATCACTGCTGATTGTTATATTTAGGTTCATTTTTGTATATCCACAAACTTCAGAGCCTCCTAGTATTTAGATGCCCAGGAATGAAAAATTGGAGATACTCTCTAAACATCTGGGCAACTGCCCATGAAACTATTTTATGTCTCTGAATTAAAACAAGGATAAAACTACAATAAAGAATTGGTTTCTCACGAAAACACTTTTCCAATAGTTTTTTATTTATTATTATTTTTATTTATTTATCTTTATAGGGGAAGGGAAGGAGAGAGGGAGAAAAATATCAATGTATGGTTGCCTCTGGTGTTTCCCCCACTGGGAACTGGCCTGCAACCCAGGCATGTGCCCTGACTGGGAATCGAACTGTGATCGTTTGGCTCACAGGCCCACGCTCAATCCACTGAGCTACGCCAGCCAGGGCCCAATAGTTTTTAGTCTCAGAAGATTTGCAACTTATAAGTTCTCAGGGAAAAAAAATATGCTCTTCAAGAAAGAAAAAGATGGGAACCAACAATCTACAGAAAAAATAAACAAGGGGAAGCAAGCATATTTTATTTATTTACTCATTTCCTCTCTCTTTTTTAAAAATTTATTTTTAATTACTGTTGATATACGATACTCTACTAGGTTCATATGTACAACATAATGATTCAACATTTAGATACACGAACCCATCACCACAATATCCAATAACCATCTGCCTACATGTATGTTTTTGTGTTCTGGAGCTATCCTGTCCAACATAGTAGTCACTAGCCACATATAACTATTTAGATTAAACTTATTAAAAGTATGTAAGATTTAAAAGTTAGTGCTTTATTGTACTAGCCACATCTCAAGCACTTAGTAGACCCATGTTGATGAGGCTATTATATTGGACACATGGATATAGAACGTTTTGCTATCCCAGAAAGTTTCCTGAAATTGCATTGTTCTAGATCCTTACTGTATTTAAAATAGAATAGATAATTCAAAATACCAAGATAAGAAAATATTAGTAGACATCAAGAGTGCTTCTAATGTAGATAAAATGTAAGCACTCACTATGAATTTTTATGCATCTATAGATGATATATTTTGACTTCTAAAAGTTATTCCGGAAATTGAGTTAGAAAAAATAGTAGGTTTGATTATAGCAGAAGAATGACCATATTATAAGCACAAGACAAAAATGTGTTTAAGAAACTTCCAATGCTGTTAGTGGAGTTACTTCATTTGTCTTAAGTTATAGTAAGCATAGTCACCTCTTGATTCTTCCATTTCTCAGTCAATTCTTTAAGGATTTATTGCGGAATTACTCCCAACTCACCTGGCTTAAAATATTTCACTAAGTTGAACAATTCTATGAATTTCATTTCCCAATTAATGTAGAATTGTGGTGTTGCCTCAGTAAATAGAAGAGATACAATGAGAAGATTTATACGTGATAAAGGTAATGGGTGGGTAATATATCTGGATGCTTTCTGCCATGTGATTGACGCAGAGCTTATTATGTTGTTTTATTTTCTGTGAAGTATCTTTCCCCCCGATATCTAAGATATGAAAGAATATCATGACAATTCAATCCTTCATTTTACTTATTTAAGGATCCATCGGATTGAAAGTATACTATTACAATTGTCATAAACTTTTAAACAAATTTTTATAAAGTTTATTTAAAATTTTTCAAAATAGATAATAATAAAAATCTTCAGACTAAAATTTGAGAGTAGAGATTCATCTCTGAAGAATCCTCAAATTGTTCTTTCTTTCCTGATTTATTTCAAGTATGTGAAGTGGGACAGGACATGGGTGTTAGGGGAGCATATCTTTATTGTATTTATGTTTAGCTGATATCATTATTATTTTTATTACTTATTTTTCTAGTTCACCCAAATTGTTTCTTCAGGCACAGGCAGAACACAACACATGCAGATATGTATAAGTAAAAGAAATGAGGTTTGGTCCTTTTGACATCTATGCAGATCAAGAATATTTCTTAACCCTCCCAGCCCCGAGATCCACACTAACAACCCTTTGGTTTTACTCTTCCTGGACATGGGTCTGCGGTGTCCCCTCTTCCCTTTGCCCGCTCTCATCTTGCTCATCCTTCCTTGTCCAGATTTATCTTCAGAGCTTCCATGTAGCAGGAAACCACTTGATTTGGTTTTACAGACGCACTTACCAGGGTTTGAATCTCAATTAGGCTCGTTCTAGATTGAAGATCCGGAGAAAGCTTTAAATTCCTGAAACCTCACTTACTCATCTGTACCAGGGGGATAATAAAACCCTCAATTTGTGTTTAGAGGATTAAATGAGAAATAAAGTGCTCAGCATGGTTCCTGGCACCCAAAGAACTAAATCACAGGTGTGAAGGTCAGTCTTTCTTTAACACTCATTTCTACCGGCATACCATCTTGCTACCAATTTGGCTTCCCGAAGATCCTGGTACTAGGAAGCAAGTGTGCTGACGGTGTATTAAATATCACGTACACTAGAAAGGTCTACCTCTCCTGATACTCTTGTGAGTCTGAGAGCTATTAGTCCATCTTTTGAGACTGATCTATTGCATGCACCTGCAAAGCAGAGTTTCTGAAAATTCACATATAGGACCAGCCCTGAAATGGAATGACCAAATACGGTGCTGTACTTTCACAACAGAGCCATCAGTCCCTAGAGAGAGCCACTCTCTTGAGTTGCTTTAGTTACAGCCCACAAAACAGCTAGTTTGGTTATTTACTTATATCCATCATCCTGTATGCTCAGGGTCTTCCATGTGCTGACCGATTTTCATCATAATAATGCATTTATATTTACCTTTAATCGTTTTGCTTTCTAATGCTGTATATTACTTCATCGGAGAAATAACCCAGTAAGAGTTGACCCAGTATTTATATGTGAAATCAAACAAAACAAAGCAAAACAAAAAACATACCCATCAAGGTTTTAAAAAAAACCCCAATGCCTAAAACATTATCCATGCTAAATGCCCCCTACAGAACTATGGACCAAAATTTACCCTCTTGTGTCCTTTCCTGTCTCTCCATCTCTATCTCATGCTCTCTTACATCTCTATCTGGTGCTCATGCTTCCTCTACTTTTCCCCTACCCCCATCAAAATTGCTTTAAGGGGGGACAAAATTCAATAACCTCATTCACATTAAGAGGTAAATTAGCAATTCCCTGCAAGGCTTAATAGGGTGTCTCCCATGGGGAATTTATATTTTAATGTGAACCAAAGGACCACATCTATAAAAGTATAATTTCGGGGATCAGAAAGTTAAGCAGAGAAGGTCCCTCAAGGAAACAGTAGGCATTCTTGAGCCTACATATGTGTCAGATTCTGAGCAGTGAAGGACAGCAAGGTCTGTGAGGAATAAACCAGGAGACAAGGGCCAAGCAGTACATCACGGATGTTCCTTAGTGATTCAGGGTAAAGTGGGAGGTGAAACACAGCATGGTAAGGCTATGTGACAGGTGCATGGCAGTAGTCCAGCACCTCCAGGAGTCAGTATAGGAGAGATGCAGCCGGGCAAAGTCAGTGGAGCTCCTGGTGGAGAGGAGGGGAATGTGGCACCGGGCAATATGCCGACCTGCAGGCAAGAAGACAACAGTGCTTTCTTCTTCTTCTTCTTCTTCTTCTTCTTCTTCTTCTTCTTCTTCTTCTTCTTCTTCTTCTTCTTCTTCTTCTTCTTCTT
>PVKM010038999.1:0-13908 GCA_004027735.1 Carollia perspicillata | reverse complement strand
TCAAAGTCTAGGCATTTATTACAGCATGCATTTATAGCTGCCCATTATGCTAACCGGCCTCTCCTAGACACTTGTTAGGTTGATTAGCAGTAACTGAAATATTTTAGAATAATAAAACCATATTTCCTTTTAAGATACTAGGTTCTAATGGCTCCTCATCCAAGGGAATCTCAGAAGTAGGGCTCGGGGAGGGGAAAAGAGGGACACAGTCCTATGATGCAACCAAGGACTTTAATTGGAGGCAGCTCCTCCCAAAGTGGCTTTCTCAGGAGCTGAAGTGACTCTTGCTGGCAGCACAGGGATGGCTCAGACGTCTTCTCCTCCTCGGGGGAGTTTCCGAGTCAGTCTTCATGGCCCCTGTTCACCTCCCTCTTTCTCCTGGAGTCACTCCCGCAGCTGTGCGGCCTCGGAGATCTGTGTGGGGCTGCTTGCCCACTAATAGAATGTTCAGGGTCTCGCAAGAGTACATGCCTTCAACACCCCATTGATGGAGGAGTGGGGAGGGTGTCTACTTTGCCTACTATTTTGACGATTTTTGTTTAGATCTGAAAGAGTGAAGGACAAGGCTTTGAATTATATTTGAGTCGACAGCCTTGGTCATATCCCATTTGAGGATGGCTCATATCATGGCTTAGTAAAATTCTACTTGCTCGAGGTAAGAACAACCCCAAACTGGGTTAAGCAGTTGAGGTCTCGGAGTTTACTTGTCATGTCGGCATAGCCTAGCTGGTCCTGACTAGTACACACATACGAGTTTCCATCTGTTGAGTGCCTGCCTCGTATGGGGTCATATTCTAGGCACTTATATACGTGGCCTCCTTTTATCCTCCCAACAGTCTGAAGAGTAGGTAGTGTATTATGCTTATCTGCATTTGCAGAGGAGCATGCTGAAGCTCAGAGAGAGTGGTGCAGTGACATGCTCCAGCTCAGTAAGGGACTGAGGCAGAATTCAAGCAGGTATGTTGCATTAAAGCCAGTGATCTTTAATATCTAATAAATATAGTCTTAGGCTGTATTGTTACAGGTTTGGGTAATTCTTCCCTTTTCACCCCCCCAAAAAAAAAGCTGAAAGAAATCTGAGGTGTCCCAGCAGAAGGGACAACCACCACACAGCCACAGCAGGAACCTACCAAAGGTCCGTGGGTGACGCTGTTGGGACATTCTTGGACTGTAGGTGCTACCGGTGTTAGAAGGCCCCTCGCCGTCTGGGCAACAGCAACAGAAAATCTTTGACGCCATGTTTTGGTGGTCTGCAGGGAGAGGAAAGGACAGTGGGGGGCTCTGCAGCTCTGATCTCAGAAGCCCATTGTTATTTCAGCGGTGGGTCATACTGAGCCAGTTTCTCCCCTGGCAGCACCCCTCCCCTCTCCCACACCTCCAGCAGGCCCCTGCGGACGGCAGGCCCAGGCTCCGCTGCGTGGGCCTACCTCTGGTCAGCCTTCCTCTTCTGTTCAGAGTTCTCTTACCCAAGAAGGAGCTTGGAGTCTCTACTCTGATGGTCTATCTGATGGTCTACCTGCAGAAGCATCTTGTTGAATCAGCAGACCTGGAGGTGTAACCCAGTTCTCTGGGCAGGGCTGTTTCCTGAATGAATGTAAGGCTGACTAGAAAAATGAAAATCTTTCTCTGCTGGGACTTGTGGCAGCAGAGCCCAGCACCTGCGTGCAGTAGTGCCCCTAGGCAAGCATTTAGAAGTCAGGTTTAGCTACTGCATTCCAGGTGTCTGCTCAAGGGCTGATTCTGTAAGCCCTTTGAGCCTCACTATCCTATCTGGAATATGGGAATAAGCGCCCACAGTGGAGGAACCACTGCAGTCAACTGCACATAAAGTGAGCACTGTGATGGCAGGTGCACATAGCTGCTGGCTCAGAGCTCCATCCCCATTCCTTCATGTAGCTTGTTGGCTCCCATCTATTCCAGCTGGGCCTGGTCCCATGGGGGTATGATGCTGCAGCTCAGCCTTGCTGGTTCAAACCCTGGCTCTGCACTAAATTGCTGTGTGGCTTTGGGTTAGTCCATGCCTGTCTCTGGGCCCAGGATCCCATCTGTAACAGGTGGTGTTGGGGTGCATCATCTCTCCAAGGATCCTTCTATCTCTGCTGATCCCAGGTCCAAGGTCATATGTCACTCGTTTCTCTCTTCCAGGCCCCTGGCCATCTCCCACTCTCATGCCCCTTTCCTGTGGCCAAATTCGTAATCTAAAACTACCTTCCTGCTGTCTCCCTCTCCTTAGCTGCATTCTAGCTGCCTTTGCATGAGCTCTACTTTTGGCTGGGCAATGCTCTTGCCCAGAGGTCTGAGAGACTCATTCTTTCATCTCCTTCAAGCCTTGCTTAAGGGTCACCTTTTCTAGAGAAGTCTTCTGGCCTATTCACCCTATTTAATTCATCCTATTTAAAGCCCCTTTCTTCCCCCGGAACTCCCTCTGACCTTCCCCACCTCACTCTTCTCCATAGCCTTGTTCATGTTTGAGAATCAGACAATTCGTTCAGCATATCTTTATAGGGGACCTACCGGTGTGAGGCACCATGTGAAAGACATGACCATGAACGTGAGCGAGAGATTCTTGCTCTCAAGGAGGCAGATGTGGGCCCAGTTCACCTTTGGACCCCAGCTCTGGGCATGGGCTTTGCACAGAGTAGGTGCCCTCTCATTATTGAGGAATAAACCCATGAGCCTTCTCTGTCGGATGACAATATGCCCCAAATTATCCCCATTCTCCCATCTACTAACAGGTAGATGGTTTTATTCCCTGATCATAGATGTGGATAGAAACATGCTGATTCTGGACTTACCTTGTTTTCCCAGTGACTTCAATCTTGGAAGATAAACAAGGGAAGAGAAACAGCCATGGTGTCAAGGACAGTGGCATTCATTGAGCATCTTGGACAGGTCCTTTGACATCTATCAGCTCACTTAACTTTCGGCTTCACTCTACAAGGCAGGACTTTGTCCCACTTTCAGAGGATGGAACTGAGCTTGAGAAAGGTGATTTTCCCAGGTCTTACGGCCAAGAGAGCAGTGGGGTTTTAACACAGTTTTGTCTGGTGCTGGAGCCTTGGCTGTCTACAGCCTCACCCTACAGGCAATTCCAGAGGAAGAGAGATGTTCAGAACCACCTTATCTTCTGGGAATTCATGGAAGCTGGTTTTCAGTGGAAAGGCTGCTCCTGAAACTTGGCAGAGCAGCAGAGCAATTGAGAGCATACACTTTTTGCTTAGGTGGAGGTGGGATGTAATTCTTGCTGGACCTTGCCGTGTAATTTAGAGCAATTCAACCTCCTCCAACCTCAGTTTCCCTAACCGTAAAACGGGAATAGCAAAATCTATCCCAGAATGTTTTCGTGAAGATTGGGTGGCATAAAGATGTGAAGTGCTTAGCATGGTGTCTGGCACACAGTAAGTGCCCAATAAAGCAAATGATGCTGGCTGAGGCAGGTGGGTGTGGTGGTTCTTGCACTTCCACTGCCCTCCTCTAGATGGAAGTAGCAGCCAAGAAAAAGGGCCCTGGGGTGTCTGTCCCCTGTAGGCTGTGACCTTCTGGTCTCCAGTGATTCCACAGCTCTTGGATTAGAACAAGAGAGATCCACAAGGTCAAACAGGAAGTCTTCTTCTGGAGCTGGAGGAGCCCTTAGGGGTCATTTAGCACAGGTGGGGAGACTGGGACCCAGAGAGAAACAAAGTTAGAGGCAATGGCTGCTTCCTACAGCAAAGCGAAAAGGTGTCCAGGAGTGATGGAGACAGCGTCTCCCTCCACTACGGAACAAACACCCTCTCCTGCTCTCAGGCCTGACCTTTGAGCCTCACTCGCCTGCAGCTGGCAGGGCAGAGAAAGGCTGTCTGTGATGTCACAGAGCCCAGGAACTGGGAACTGAGGCTCAGAATGTTTATTAGGTATCTTGGTCAAGGTGACACAGCTGACGATTTGGCAGAAAGAGGATGATGGATGAGAGGCTGGGGCATTATAAAGGTTCAGGGTTGATATTGTTAAGTTGTTTTACACATGGGTTGTGCCACTTTAGTTCCTTCTCTGCTAAGGAGGAAATGCTGTTTTACCTGCTGCCACCACTCTCTGTCCTCCTGTCCTGATCTCTGTGCTATGGTGACAGAAATGAGCCTGAGCTGGGCTGCAGAGATCCTCCCATGTGATTAGACGGGCTCACTGTCCCCACCTCAGTTGGCTGACTAGCACCCTGAACTGTATGTGTGTCCTTAATCCCTTTAGTAAGGTAAGGCAACACATTCACAGGTTCTGAGAACCAGGGCATAGGTGTTTTTTTTTCTGGGCCCGGAGCCGGGGGACATTATTCTGCCTACCACAGTCCTTAAACATTTGAATAAAGGAAATAAATAAAATAAATTCCCAATTCAAAAAGCTAGGAAAAGAACATCAAGGCAATCAAAAGATTATTCAAGAAAAAGAAGTACCAAAGAGTAAAAACTGAAATTACTTACATACAGTATTTTAAAAAAGTGAATCTAATTGATAAAATATTTTACAAACAATAAACAAAATAGAATACTATGTTACTTAATGAGGAGAGAGGGAGAAAACATGAATATATAAAATTAGAAAGGTTAAGGGAAAAATAAACATTGAGATAAACTTTTAAAATATTGAGAGCACTTTATGTACCTTTATGCAAATACACTTGAAAAACTAGATGTGAATAATTTCCTAGGGAAGTACAGTTTATCAAAATGGCTGTATTAGAGTCAGGAAACTCCATCAATTTCTAGAGAAGAAATAGAGAAACTAACCCCCTGCCAAAAAAAAGGCAGCTGGCCCAGCTGGTTTCACAGGGGAATTCTACTGGACTTTCAAAGAGCAGGCCGTTCCAATGCTACATAAATTGCTCTAGAGCATGTACAACAAAAGCAAGCTTCCAAGTTCTTTTTATGAATTTTTTAATTAAGCAAGTATAGAATATTAATAGCTGTCTGATAAAGGCAAAGCAAAAAAAATTACAGACCAATATCACCTATTGGTGCAAAACTATTAAATACAATATTAGTGAACTGACTCAAACTTCATTTTATGAAAATAATACATTATGAGTGTTTGGGATTTCTTTGTGGAATGGGAAGTTGGTTAAATATGAGGTGGGATATTTTCCTCCATAGATGCTGGGAAAAAAAGAAAAGGAATTTGATGCATGTTTTCCTAACATGTCTATCTCAATCTCTGTCTTAAAAGTGAGCTTCTTTCTTAATGGGCAAACACTAGATGTATTTCTCTTAAAAAAAACACAGATATCCACTGTCTCCACTACTTAACATTGTACCGGTAGTATTAGCCATTGTAATTAGATGAGATAAATCCGAGATATAAGAATTAGAAAAGGAAGAAGCTAAAGTATCTCTGCTTGCAGATGGTATAGTAACATTCTTGGCAAGCGTAAGGGAATCAATGACAAAAACTAGCTCAAATGATGGCATAATCCAGAAGGGAGGCAGTACATAAAATAAGTTTCAACACCGTGTGTATGCACGAGCAGTAACTGGTTACAGCCGTAATGATAGAGGAAAAACCCCACTGACAATGGCAACAGAAAAGATAAAACACTTAGGAATAAACTTAACAAGAAATGTGCCAAATGTATACAAAGAACATTTAATAATAGCCATGAGAGACGGAAGAGTAAGTTTGAACAATGAAAAGCCCCTTGTAGACAGAAGGACTCAACACCACGGAGAGAACGGAGGCAAGACGACTACACGCAGCCGATGGTCTCAGATCAGATCCTGAACTGGGTGAAAGAGCAGCTGTAGGACTTTCGTGGGACAGCTGATGAAATTTGAATAGTATTGTATCTGTGTTGAATTTCTTGCTTTTGATAATTGTACTGCAGTTATGTAAGAGAATGTCCCTATTTCTTAGGAAATACTGAAGGCTTTTTGGGTACAGGGACATGTTATGCACAACTCACTCTCAAATAGAAAAAAGTTATAGGGAGAGAGAGAAACGAAATGGTGAAGTAAACGGGGAAATGTAAACAATGGGCAAATCCAGGTAAACAGCGACATGGGGTTCTTTGTACTATTGTTGCAACTTTCCTTTAAATTTGAAATTACAGGTTTGAAATCTCAAGTTCGAAATCTCAAAATTAAAGACGAAGCTATCAAAAAGTTTACAAAAATTGTTTCAAGTTAGTTAGATGTTAGGTTAGCATATTTAAAAATGGTAAGACATTTTGGAAGAGACACTCCCAGGTAAGGGAGAGGGAAACGAGAAGAGACACAGTCCCGTGATGTGACCATGGGCTTTAATTGGAGGCAGCTCCTCCTGCAGTGGCTTTCTCAGGAGCTGAAGTGACTTTTGCTGGTGGCACAGGGATGGCTCAGACGTCTTCTCCTCCACGGGGGAGTTTCCGAGTCAGTCTTCATGGCCCCTGTTCACCTCCCTCTTCTTCCTGGAGTCACTCCCACAGCTGTGCGGCCTGGGACACTGGCACGAGGTCCCCAACTAGAATTTTCAGGGTCTCCCAATGAGGCATGGCTGGAATGGCCGTTGATTGTGGCCGTAGCGGTCTAGGTTTCTCTTGTAAAAACCTCTTGAGGGACATTCTGTACTCATATATGAAAGAAAGAAAAACAATATGGGTGAAGCCTCTGTGTTGGGCCCGGCTGGACTGTGCTGGTGGCCCCCATCCCTGATCCTGGTCTGATTCTGGACTGCTGTTTGGGGCATGTAGACTGCAGCCAAGGACTTCAAAAAGTCATTTGTGATAAGGACAAGGCCCACTTCCCCGGGGATTCCCGGTCAGTGTTAGAACCCCGACCGTCTGCAGTAGGTTGTGCATGGTACTCTGTGGGTGCATTCAGTGACAGTAGGGGGTCTTGCCAAATGCAGTGTCCTAGAAGGTGGGGGAGTTAGGCCCATCCTGGTTCTGACCATGATGCCACTCCCTGGAGGACTTTTGGAAAAGTTCCTTCCCCCATGGACCTCAGCCTTCTCTGTACAATGAGATGCGGGTTTTTAAATTGGGTTTCAAGGAGCCTTTGGGAAATGCAGAGGGCAGGAGGAGGGGGAGGTCAAGCTAGTGGGGCTCCCTCTGTTCAAGTAAAGCAGAACCCCTTTTATCTCTTATAGCAATTGGACTTTGTGTGAGATTTTGAGAATTCTGGAATGACTGGGCTGGTTGATCCTTAGCTCAACAGCTAGCCTCACAGGGAGGCTGTAAGCTATGTGAGGTCACCAGGACCCTGCGTTGGTGCCCAGCAGTGTGCCTGTGTTTCTTCTTCCTGGACTGTGCCCACTCTCCCGGACTGGGCTTCTGGCCTTCCTCAACCCAAGAGACCTGTCACCCTCATTGAGCTTTCTGATTGTGCTCGGTCCGTGAGCATTTTCTGACATTGTTCACTTGCCGTGCCCTTAGCTGCATGTGGGGGAACAAAACTGATACAGGTCCTGTCCTGGAACTTCTGGTGCCCGGAGCAGACATTAGGCTAATAGTCATACAAACCACACAGAGGACAAAGCCACAGGACCTCGAAGGGAAGTGTGGGTGTGTGTTCTTTCCTCCAAGTGCTGCTCCTCATGAAATCCCCAGCTCTGAAGATCATGCAGGCAGCTCTTACAACCTTGGCCCTTCTCCAGCGTGTCCTATAATATGACTACAGCTTCCTGATGGGAGTGAGCCATCTCTCCTGTCACTGCACTTACCTTAGCTCAAATATCAGTGGGGTTTGGTCATCAAGACAAGGCTCCTTCCCCCAGGGGCTCCTCCTGGTCAGTGCTAGATCCCAATTTGGAACTCACCCTCAAAATCGCTGCTGCTGGTGGAGGAGTCTTTTTCTGGATGGGGCGGGGGTTGTCTCGAAGGCAAGCTGGAGGCTCCGTTAGCACACTTAGGATTTTGTTGGTTAAGTTCGAGCTTCCTCACACCTGGCAATGACAATTCCATGTGGTCATCATGTGGGCAGGCTCCAAGGAGACGGTGGAGGGAAGGCATTTTGCTCACTCTGAAGCAGTGCACACAGACCACTGCTGCTTAGCTATGGGATGGGGAGTGCCTGGATCTACCTTTGGTCTTCTGAGTGCCCTGTCACGGGCAGGTGCTGGATTCAAAATACAGAGTTCAGCACAAATAACGCTCCTTTTATTACAAAAACTTTTATTACAGAATCATAAGCATGTGATTCTGTAACATAACAACATCACACTCAAGCGTACCATTTGACACTTTAGATGAAATGTTCAAATTAAAACCATGAATTATTACACCCATATTATTACCCTACCCACCACGCTCAAGCAGGTCTTGCTTCTGCCAGACACTACATATTCTTTTTAAATTGTAAAGTTTACTATTTTCCTGTTTATAAGTTTAATGCATATCTATCATGGAAAAGTTAGGAAATGTTGAAGACTATGAAGTAGGGAAAAGATATGCCCCAAATACCCCTCCCCTTGGATGTGATCACAGTTCCAGGCTTTTCCTGTGCGTATTTTTTACACAGTCCGTCACGTCTTATACATTATGCATGCATTTTACTTCATGTATTACACCATACATACTTTCTTCATGTCACTGAATTTCAGGAAGTGATGGTTGTATCATTTTCTATTTTACGGTTAATTCAAGGTTTATTTAACTGCTGTTCTATTGTTGTTTAGACTTCACAAATTTCACTACTGTAAATGCTGTTACGAGACCATTGTTGTATGTGAAGCTTTGCTCTTCTAAACTTCTAGATTCCTAAAAGCATGAGGTGGAACTTCGTCAACAGACTGAGCTGTGTGTTGTGACAGGATAAGTAGTTCTGTTACTTTTTAGCTGCCTACCTTGAGCAGATTGCTTCACCTCCCTGTGCCTCTTTTCAAACCTGCAAAATGATACATCCATTTTGGATAATCATTGTCCACTTTTTCTTTTCCTTTATTTTTTTAAACATTTTATTTATTTATATTTAGAGGGGAAGGGAAGGAGAGAGGGAGAGAAATATCAATGTATGGTTGCCTCTCATGCGTCCCTAGGTGGGAACTGGCCTGCAACCCAGGCATGTGCCCTGACTGGGAATCGAACTGCAATCGTTTGGTTTGCAAGCCCGCGCTCAATCCACTGAGCTATGCCAGCCAGGGCTCATTGTCTACTTCTTAAGAGTTATTGCAGGGATTTAATAGTAGCACTTTACTCGTGTGTGAGCTCCGAAGGAGTAGAGGATTCATTGGATCACGGCCTGGGACCCTGGTGCGTAGACAGTGCCTTGCATGGAACAGGGCCTTATTAATGGTCATTATTATTATTTTGGAAAATGTGACTGACATTTTCAAGTTTCTTAGTTTTTATTGTGAAACGACTTCCAGGGAAGTATTTCAAAGACTCCCCAGTATAGATTTCTGGGAAAACATGCCATGAGAATATTTTCCTGACCTTGAACTGTCCGTTCTCTGAGTAGGACTATGCCAGATGCCTGACCTAGCCTTGCCCGCCGACCCAGCAAGTGCCTGTCAGCCCTAGCTTTGCCCGAGCTTGACAATAAAGCTTCATTTTTTTTTCTGTCAGAAATTGGTGATTTTGACCCCTAGTCTTCTCCACGATGAACTTTGTCTTGGATCGTCAAGAGGGTTGTAATGATAAACTTCCTTCTCGCCCTCTTCCCTTGTACATGGCTGGTGTGTGTTCCAGAAGCCCTGGCTAAAGACTTTACATAAACAAGAAATACACTTTCATTTGGTAAAGACTGAGAGTTCAAGACTTGTTTTAACAGCAGAGCCTATGCTATTGTGGCCAGTGCTCATATAGAGTTTCTCTTTGTTGACATTTGTTGAGTGGCTACTTTGTGCAGTCCCTGTGCCAGGTGCTTAATCATTTAATCCTCGCATTGATCCTGGAAAGTAATGATACAATTTGACTATGTTCATTTGACAGGTAAGGACACTGAAGCTCAGAGTGAAAGGTTAAATGACTTGTCTGATTCTGCAGCAGAGCTGATTAGAATTAGTCAGAGTCCTAAAGCCAGGGATTGTAACCAATATGTAATCTTTAAAAGAAAGTGCTTCTAAAACTATAATATACATGTAGATTGACCTGAAGGTTATGTTCAAATGCAGGCTCTGACTCAGTAGGTCTGGAGTGGGGTCTGAAAGGGCAGTGCTAACAAGTTCCCAGGTGCTGCCAATATTGCTGGTCGGCGGATCACACTTTTTAAGTATCAAGATTTTAAGCTCTATTGTTACTGGCTTGGGTGCATGACCACCCAATTCCTATCTTATTTTAGGTAGGAATTATTCCTCAGAAACTGAAGGAAATCTAAGGATGTCTCAGCAGGAGAGGGAGGAGCAAAATGAGGTCTCGAGAGGCCAGGCACCTTGTCTGGTACCTACCAGGCTGCTGCTGTTGGGTGTCACTGGGGATTGTGGAGTCATCTGTGGAATGGGGCTCTTCACAGTCTCCGCAGCATAAACAGAAGATCTTCGAGGCCAGATTTCGGTGGGCTGCTTTAGGAGGAAAAGAAGTGAGGGCTATGGGCCGGGGTCTGCACTCCAGATGCCCATTGGAAATTTACTGCAATGAGGGTCATATTGGGTCAGCCTCTCCCAAAGTGTGACAGCCTTCCCCTCTCCCAAGTCTTCTGTTGTTCCCCATGGCCAGCAGGTCCAGCCCTTACTGCCTAGGTTGCCCTCTCTTACGGCATTTCCCCAATTCTTACATAATTTCTTATCCATGGAAACGAGTCAAAGCCTCTACTGTGCCAGCTTTGCCTGCATGCCTGTCTTGTTGAATCAGCTGATCTTGAATTTGAGCCCAGGTCCCTGGGCAGGGCTGTTTCCTACATAAACATAAGGCCGTAGCTGAAAAATGCCAATCCTTTACCTGTGCTTACAGTCCAGGTACGACCCCCACACAGCACAAGCCCAGTTCATGCACAGAAGCATGCTCAGCTTCCAGGCGGATCTGTGTTCTACCCCATTTCCAAGTGTCTGTTCTTGGGTGAGTGCCTGAATCTTCTTGCGCCTCGTTTTTATCATGGTGCCTGCTTTGCAGAATTAAAGGGTTAACTATATTAAAAGTGATCCCTGGGAAGCTAGGCATACAACAAGTGTATCCATTTCCCTTCATGTGGCTCACTGGCTCCCAACGATTCCAGCTGGTGTGGGCCCTGTGAGAACAGGAATAGAAGCACCGTCTTGTGGGTATAGGTCCTGGTTCTACTGCTAACTTGCTATATGGCTTCGGGTAAGTCCATGCTTGTCTTTGTCTCAGGCTCCTCACCACCAATAAGAGGAAGCCAGGCTAGATGCTCTTTTCAAGGATCTTTCTAGTTCTGATGGTCCAGAATTAAAAAGCCTTGTTTTTGTCCCAAACTCCTTTGTTTGTGTAGCTTTCTTTGTCTCTGGGCTTCCTGTTCTCATACCCCATTTCTCTGGCAAAGCCCCCTTTTAGGAAATTGTTATCAGATTTGTCTTCATGTCCCTCACAACAGCCAGTTCACAGTGTGAGTTATCTCATTCATGGGCACTTATTTCTCACCTTCTCTACTGCTATGTATGACCTGGTCCAAGCCACCATCATCTCTTGCCTAAAGTATGGCAATAGCTTCCTAACTGATTTTCCTGTTTCTTTCACCTTTGACCTCTTAATAATTGATACGAAATCTCTAATTTCCTAAACATATGCTATTCAGTATGGCACGATTTGTATACTGGGTTACACATATCCAGCCGACTAGACGCACACAGATGTCCCCCTTGTGAGGGTTTCCACATGATTTGAGCTCTGACACCCTTCACTAAGCTCTCTTTAATGAACTTATTTTCTTTTCTTAGACTTTTAAAACAAACAGTAATTTATATAAGGCAATTAGATCTTTTGTTTTGGGGATGCACCATGTAGCAAATATGCTTGTCTTCAATATGTTTATTTTTCTGCTGCTTGCTTCAGTTTCAATTTCCTTCACCTACTTACATGAACTCTGTCTCCTGGGGTTTTGCTCTGTTTTAGATTGGCTCATACATGGCGAATAGGAAGGAAGTGTTATTTCACAAGGAAGAAGTGGAACAAGCTCCCACCGCAAGTGGGCCCTGAGAACTAGTGGTTGGAGGTCTGTTGGGCAGGTGATCAATTTGTAGAAACCAAGTAATTGCTACAAGTATGCCTTGAATCCCTCAAAACCTTCAAGAGCACAGATTCTGCCTGGTTCAATGGCTGAATGAAGCCCACTGCAGTCAGCTCATCTTCTGCAGTCAGTGATTTCCAGGCTGTTGATCATGGAGCCTCTTTTAGGCTCTCCCCGACCCAGGAGTTCAAGACACTGCATAAGCACAAACTTTTGATCAGCCGTAGTGTATTCTTTCCTGTTTCTCATGGTCTTATTTACACTAAAGTTGCTGCCTCTTCCTGGAAAAACTCCTGCTTCGTGTATATACTTTCACTATATGTACTTTCATGTGTTTATCTTAATAAATGGCAACATTTCTTAGAATGACATGACTTAGAATGACAATGGCCAGTATGGCAAACTTCCAATGTCAAAAATAAGAGATTTAAGGGGGTCTGTAGAGAAGAGAGAAGACAAAAAGACCAAACATGTAATAGGCTCTTTTTGATTGATTTGCTCTGGCCTCAGAAAGGAAGGAAAGAAAAAAAAAAGACCTCACTCCTACTCACACCTTCCGAAACCTACTTTCGTTGCATCTTTCTTTCTCCACCTAGCTTTAGCTCTACCACCCACTCGCATTCCTCTCGTTCCTTTCCCTGCCTAAATAAACTTTCTTCATCAGCCATTTCTCCAGAAAGGAACAATCAACGTTGCACAATATTTCCCTAAAACCCCTACACCAGAAGGTGGATCCAGAGAGGTTGAATTTAAACTCTGAGAGCTGAGTTGAGGGAAAATTTAGGATGATCTCAAATTGCAGACAGAAGTTTGCTGCGTAACTCAGGACTCTGTTAGTTACTCTGTTACTTATTGCCCTGCACTATCATATTTGTGCCTGATAGTTCACTTAATTGTTGATCTTTAACAATGGGGAAAATATTTAAAAGGAGCAAGATGGAAAGACCAGAAGATTTAAGTAATGCACCTATGCATAAAATTTAAAATGTAGACCTGAGAAGGTAAGAAAAACAGGAAACACACCACATAAAACTATTTCAAAAGGCTTTCTCTTAAGGGTAGATTGTGCAAAGATTCAAAATTGCAAACTAAATCAAGATGAATCAAGAGGAGATTTAATAGACTTCAAAACGTTTTCAAAGAACATTCTGGGGCAGAACAACAGCTTAAGGGAGCCTTTTCTTCTCTTTTTGCAATGACTCAGACCTGAAATAGGAGATTTGGGTAAAATCAATTGGAATGAGACATGCCAATGAAGAGCTGATTGTTTTCAGAGAGTCCTAAATAATTAACTGGAAATCAAAATAACCTTAGGGCTTCTTGGATAAAACAGGACCCAAAGTTCCTGTTCTTAAAGAATATGGAGGGTGTAGATAAGGACACTTGTATTTACCCTGAGCAGAAAAGCCGTTGGAAGGACTCATGTTCCATATGGCAGAAGGACAGCTGTCCACATCTGTCCAGTGATGCAACTCTGAGGAGACCGTACCACTCAACACATTCCTGGTCTTCCTCTAGACTCCCAAGGGGAACTGTCAGTAAATACAGATGGGCAATGATGCAGGTTGCTTGTTGACATGGTTTGTTTGTTATGTGGAAACCAGACTGATGGTCCACTGATGGTTAGGACTGAGACTGATTTTTCTGTGTGACCAATACTCAGAGCACTCCAAGTGCATGACTCCCCAGCATCCTCAGTGGACTATGTCTTTTTACATAGCATCAGAAGAAGTAAACCCTTCCTGTGGCTGTCCATAACCCAAATGGAGCCAACTTCTAGGGACGGGGGTCTCCACAGGAGCTGGAAACTCAAGGTGTTCAGTGTCCCTCTCCTTAGTCCACATAA
>PVKM010038998.1:0-13915 GCA_004027735.1 Carollia perspicillata | reverse complement strand
GTCTTACTTTGAAACAAATTCCAGCCTCTGTGTTATTTATTTCATCCATAAATATTTCACTGCATATCTCATAAAGAAGAATCAGATGTCCATTTAACATTCAAATTTCCAATGGTTAAGTAGCTACTTAACCACTGATAATAGTTTACACATCGAAATGAATTATTTCTCCTAAGTCTCTTAATTTGTTGCTTCTTTGTTCAGCTCTCTCTCCCTACCCCTCCACTTATAGTTTGTTGAAGAAAATGGGTTTTTGTCTTGTAGAGTTTTGTAAATCTTGTATTTTGCTGAGTGCATTCTCCTGGTGGTGGTTGGTATGTTCCCCTGTCTCTGTACTTCCTGTATTGAATCTAGAGGCTTGATCAGTTCAGGTTCATTTTTTGTGGAAAGACTATTTCTACATAGTGGGTGGTATGTTCTTCATTGGGAGACACATCATGGTGACTTTACCCATTAATTTCTTAGGGACTGTAAAATGATGCTCTGTCTTCTTACCCAACAAAGTTGAGGAAATCCACACGTCAGGTCAGGGATCCGTTATGTCTTCTTTAAATCTGCTTTCTAGTTGGGCTGACTTATAATACAGTCAATATTTATTGGCTAGTGAGAGCAAGAGATCTCTGGTGAATATTTATTATTTGACTTACATGAGTTATTAACTTTTCACCCTTCTTAGCCTTCAATAAACTAGCTCTTTGTGCTATTTTATGTAAAAGCAGGCTCTGTTAGTGAAAATATCTAGAATGTTTCCACTCGTGATCCTTAAGTAGTTTCTGTCAAAATGAAGCTGAGATGGTTCAGAAGATACTCTGCAAAAAGATTCTAAGTGTCTGTTGTTTTACAGGCTTCTTTCATCTCAGAGTGTTTTACCCCAGTCACACATCCACACAAGTGCTTCTCTTGACACTTCTCGAAGATGGGAGAAGAAGAATAAAATTGTTTATCCTCCACAACTGCCTGGAGAACCTCGGAGACCAGCAGTAAGTTTGGGGTAGAACTAATTTCTAAATTAAAAAATATTTTTTTCTTTTCTTGATTCTAGAGATGGGGAAAAGGGAGGGAGAAAGAGAGGGAGAGAAACATTGTTTGGTTGCCTTCTGCATATGCCCTGACTGGGGACTGAACCTGCAACCCAGTCAAGTGTCCTGACCAGGAATCAGACCTGCAACCTTTTGCTTTGCAGGACAGCACCCAACCAACTGAGTCACACTGGCCAGGGCCAATTTCTAAACTCTGATGAAGAATTCTCCCTCTTATGTGGTTAGCAGTGATTTATTATTCCATGTTAAGAAAAGAAAAAAATATATACAACAATTGGCAAGATTCTTTAATGGATAAAGAAAATATACTAGATTTATCTCTTTGGAAGTTTAAAAAGATTGTAATTGTCTGCCTTCCTTGACTTCCTGGATGGAGGCCTTGGCTCTAAAACTGGGCTAATAGTTTGAGACTTGCTGAGTTTTGATTGTAAGAGGCTTCCTAGTGAATTTTTTAAAAAGATTTTATTTACTTATCTTTAGAGAGAGGGAAAGATAGGAACAGAGAGGGAGAGAAGCATCAGTGCTCGAGAGAAACATCAGTTGGTTGCCTCTTGCACGCCCCCAGCCAGGGGCCTGGCCCGCAGCCCAGGCATGTGTTGTGACTGGAACCCGACCAGTGACCTTTTGGTTTGCAGGGTGATGCCCAAATCACTCAACCACACCAGGCAGGGCTTCCTAATGAATTCTGGATAATGGAGCATGAGGAGTGGGCACGAATGACTTATAAACTGTTGGCCAGTATTTAAATCATACATGGTTTTCCACTGTTCTATATTTGAATATAGACACACTTGGTCGTTCACAAACCTTTGAACCTAAGGTTTGAATTTCAGCAAGCTTTATCATATTTTTAGCTGCTCAGAATTCTTTTACCCTCTTAATTGCTTGTGATTGCTCTTGTTTGAGATATGCCTAATTTCCAGCTTAATATGAATCTTCTGTTGAATATATTTACATCTGTTAAAAAGTTTAAGCAAGTAGTAATAGCATAAACAAGATGGGAACACTTGAATCCTTAAGAAAATAAACTGTGCTAAGTACTTTAGAAATAGAATTACTGTGTTAATTATAAATCATACATTTAGTACACATCTTTTAAAGGCCTATGGGATTGAAGTTTCTTGGCTAATCAATATGATCCAAGTATTTTCATTTGCTTAGTTTTTATATGAGCTTGACAGCATAACTTTTATTAAGATTCAGTTGCTCTCTGGGTATTGGTCTGAATTAGTACAGTTTTATGGTTTTTTTCTTTTCTCATTTAAGGGAGTTAATTAATCAATTAATTTATTGGCAGCAGTTGTGTTCTTTTTTTAAAAATATATTTTATTGGTTATGCTATTACAATTGTCCCATTTCCCCCCCTTCATTCCCCTCCACCCCGCCCCCCCTTTAGTTCATGTCCATGCGTCATACATATAAGTTATTTGGCTTCTACTTTTCCCATACTGTTCTTGCCCTCCCCCTATTTTCTACCTACCATCTATGCTACTTATTCTCTGTACCTTTTCCCCCCATCCTCCTCCCACTCCCTTATTGCTATCCCTCCATGTGATCTTTATTTCTGTGGTTCTGTTCCTGTTCTAGTTATTTGCTTAGTTTGTTTTTGTTTTAGGTGTGGTTGTTAATAATTGTGAGTTTGCTGTCATTTTACTATACATGTTTTTTATCTTCTTTTTCTTAGACAAATCCCTTCAAAATTTCATAAAATAAGGGCTTGGTGATGATGAACTCCTTGAACTTGACCTTATCTGAGAAGTACTTTATCTGCCCTTCTACTATAAGTGAAAGCTTTGCTGGATAGAGCAATCTTGGATGTAGGTCCTTGCCTTTCATGACTTGGAATACTTCTTTCCAGCCCCTTCTTGTCTGCAAGGTCTCTTTTGAGAAATCAGATGACAGTCTGGTGAGAACACCTTTGTAGGTTACTGTCTCCTTATCTCTTGCTGCTTCTGGATTCTCTCTTAATTTTAATCTTGGCTAATGTAATTATGATGTGCCTTGGTGTGTTCTTCCTTGGGTCCAACTTCTTTGGGACTCTCTGACCTTCCTGGAAGTCTATGTCCTTTGCCAGATTGGGGAAGTTCTCCTTTATTATTTGTTGAAATAACTTTTCTGCTTGTTGCTCTTCCTCTTCTCCTTCTGGAACCCCTATAATTCACATGTTGGAACATTTAAAGATGTCCTGGAGGTTCCTAAGCCTCTCCTCATTTTTTTGAATTCTTGTTTCTTCATTCTTTTCTGATTGGATGTTTTTTCCTTCTGGTCTGCACCATTGATATGAATCCCAGTTTCACTCCCATCACTATTGGTTCCCTGTACATTTTCCTTTATTTCACTTAGCATAGCCTTCATTTATTCATCTAATTTGTGACTAAATTCAACCAATTCTGTGAGCATCCTGATTACCAGTATTTTGAACTGTGCATCTGATAGGTTGGCTGTCACTTGGTCAGTTAGTTGTGTTTGTTCTGAAGCTTCAATCTGTTCTTTCATTTAGGCCATTTTTTTTGTCTTGATGCATCTGTTACGTAATGAGGGGGGCAGAGCCTTAAGTGTTCACCAGGGTAGGACCACCCGGTTGCTGGGTTGTGATGCTGTGGGGTCCAAGAGGGAACAATGGCACTTGCTCTGCTCTCTCTCAGATTTCAGTTACTTCCCCCAGCTTCCCCCAAGCAGACCGGGCCCTTCTGGTGCTGGTTCCCAGGTGGGTGGGCTTGTGTAGGTTCTAGGACCCTGTGGGTCCCTCCAACGAACTCTCCTGTGAGGCTGGAAGTCTCTCCCTGTGCCTCAACCCCCACAGGTGTTTTCAATCACTGTTTTGAGGCTTTATTTCCTGGCGCCGGGACCCTTGGTTGCGTGGTTCTCTCCTGCTCCCCAGTTTTCGCCTGGTTTACCTGCGTGCTAATGTGGGACCGCCTGGTCCACCAAGCTGCCTTGCATGCTGCCTCTGTCCACAATCCACCCGATGACTTGCACCCCCTCGGGTCTGCCAGCCACTGCTTTGCCTTGACCCCTGTCTGTCCCGGCCTCCTGACTCCGCCCCTCCTACCAGTCTGCATGAATGTGTCTACTTAAACTCCTTGGTTGTTGGACTCCCTACAGTTCAGTTTTCTGTTAGTACTGGCTGTTTTTTGTTTTTAAATTGTTGTTGTCCTTATTTTGGTTGTGCGAGGAGGCACAGTGTGTCTGCCCACTCCTCCATGTTGGCTGGAAGTCCCTGACTAACTTTTTTTGTATCGTTTCTCATTATTATACAAGTGCCTGTATGAAGACGTTTCGCTTGATTTTATATAGGCATTTTGAGAAACCTAATTTGCTTTTTTATTTTGCACAGATTTTGTTTTAGTGAGTAATTCTTCTGGGGACTTTTAGAAAATACCTTAACATTTTCTGACTTTATACGTTTAGTATTTCATAAATTGACACTGGTGTATCACTAATACCTATTATGACTAAAATATTATTGCCCTTCATAAGTACCCACATTATTAACAGAAAATAATTTGCTCATCTCGCCACATAGTTCATACACTGGGCCATCACATGCATTGCCCCTTGGATTTGCCAGTCTGCTCACTGCAGACATTTAAAAAACTGGCTTTATTTCTAACTTAACAGAGGGCCAGATAGTGTTTCCCCTTCTGCCTCCGTCTGGTCTTCGGCATCAATATACATAGTTGAACAAATAACAGTGGATGGGTACCGAGTACATCTTAGGGGCATAAGTTAAACTGCACATCACCAGTGTAGGCATGTTTTAGGCCACGCTCGTTATTTTTAAGACTACCCGTCTAATTTAGCTAGCACAAATTCCCAAATAATATAGTTTCCTGTGTAGACTTAACTTACATGTGGTTTCATCATGGTAAAGAAAATAAGACAGAAATTAATACAGTTTCTTTATAAATAGTCATACTTTTTAATTTGGGCTTGAGTTTGCTTTTGCAGTATCTTTGAGAAAAAGGCTATGTTAAATAAAAAAAGTGTAGTGAGACTACAGCATGAGGCAAAAGTAGGTTTACAGTTGAGTATGCGAAACAGTTTATTCTTATATTGTTATTTATTATTGTTTTATTTTCATATGAACTGTAAACCTACTTTTGCCCCACACTGCACATCAAAACTGTTTGAATAATTATTTCCATAACAGCTATATTTTCAATTCATGGATTAAAATATAAAAAGTCTTGCTTATCCATTATTAATGTGGATTCCCATAAAGTTCTTGCAGCTACTTTTATTAGGTAACTTGTTTTTGTCATTTGAGTTATTATATGCATTTAAGAGTAAATTAACTTCTTTGTAAGTTCCTGGCTTTGATGTTTCATGACTTAGATGTATTTTTTACTTCCTCAGTTAGCTCTTTGGTGCATTATACCCTGACCGGACCTCATGTACCATACAGTTGGTTACTGTCAGTGGTGTTTAACCAGGCCTCCTGACCTCCAGCTTTGCCACTGTATTCGCCATGCTAGGCTTATTCACTGAGACTTTGGTTTTCCTTCAGGAAGTGTCCTTAGACATTGTACCTGCCTGAAGTAAATCTTAAGCTTTTTAGGTTTAGAAGAGATGATTGAATAACTTTTTCCTTTTTTGTAAACTCTTGAGTTCCTTTTTTCCCATGCTCTTGCCAGGATTACAGTATCCTTTTTACACAATTTGAAGATAATCATATGCAATTCAGGTTTAAAGATAGGCCACCATGGGATACCGAGAATTGAAAGGTTTTTATATAAAAGGCTTTTTTGAGTGCATTAATTTTTGCAGATTAATATTATCAGTCATGACAGTTCGTCTTTCCTCGCCCGTGCTCCCCAGGACACTTTACTGCTGAAAATGTAATTAGGGTATTGCTACAGTTTTCAGCCTGTCAGCTTCTGTTGCAACTGAGATGAAATCTGCTGCAGATGAAGAGGTGGCCCCTGGAGAAAACTGCTGTTTCTAAGGCATTTGAAAATTTCCTGCGGGAGTCAGAATGTTAGAAGATTCTGAGGTGTCCTTGCTATTCGTGCCTTATCAAATGTTTTCTGATTCTTTTAAAGTGGCAGTATGTAGTTACTGGTTCATATGTTTCGTAATTTAGACCTAAATTTACTTCATTCGAATAACTATTTTGCACATTATATCCTAGTTTAACTTTCCCGCATTTACCGTGTAGGTTATTTAATAGCATGTGCTGGTGGAAAGGATGTGGGTTTTGGAGTCAGAGGGGGACTCCGAAGATGTGCCCGCCAGACCTTGCGGCCCGGACGCGCATGTGCCTCCTACAGGGCGCGGTGCCTCCGTCACAGCTCTGTCTCTCACAGGCTCTGCAGTCTCGGCCGAGTCCCTCGATTTCTCCAATTTTCACTTCGTAAAAGGATTGTAAAATGTTTCCTCTCCCAACTCAGTGTGTCAGATCAAACGAAGTAACGGGCTCGATAATTGCTTTGTAAACCATACATTGTTTAACGGATGATGGATTTAAAAAAATTAAATAGTGTATACCTACCATGGTAAATAGAAGGTAACAAAAGCTAACATTTACTAAGATTTTACCACGTGCTAGGCAATGGAAGGTGCTTTTCTAATGTAGGCTATTTTATTTAGTCCTCACTCATGGTTATGTGAGGTAGGTACTGTTACCTTTATTTTGAAGAAGAAATTTAGGCAGGGAGGTTAAGTAGCTGGGGCCCTGTAGTAGTAAGTGGCAGAGCTAGTATCCCAACCCAGGCAGTCTGAGTCTGGTAGCCATGCCCTTGACCTAATGCCCAGAATATTGGCTTTCCTATGAAGACTGTTATTTTCTCCATTTCACAGTCGTTCTCTTCATTGACAGCGAACTGTTTTTATCTCGTACCTTTACTTTTGTTCTGTTCACCAACTAAATGTTTTCAAAAATGATTTTCACTTCAATTTTTTACTATTTCTCTGGATAAAAATATAGCGAATATTGGCACAAACTAGCCATTTTATAGTTTCTATTTTTCCCTGGTAATTTTTTTATCATAGTGAGACTTTGGAAAATATATAACTTTGTTTAGGAAAAAGAAATCTGCAGAATCTCAATAATGTTTTTATTTATTATGGCAGCATTTTTATTGGGCATAGAAAGTCAAAACTTTATTAACAGTAGGTTACTATTTTGTTGATATAAACTTGCTGAAGTTTTTTTGTATCTGGCAGGAAATCTATCATTGTCGAAGACAAATAAAGTACAGCAGAGACAAGATGTGGTATTTGGCAAAATTGGTAAGCTAAAATGATAATTACCATGTAATACTTAGGAAAAGAAGCTAAGCTATGACTTTCCCCCCAGGATTTGAAAAATAAAAAAAAAAATGGCCACAATTTCTCTAAAAAGTGAGGAGTATAACCACATGTTCAGACAATTAGTAGGTAATCCAAAGGTGATTGCCCAGAGATGAGTAATTTTGCTTAATTTTTACCTTTCTTCTGAGAAAGGAGGTCACATTGGATATGTAGATATTTAGAACAAAGGCATCAGGAATTTGGCTATAACCAGAGAATCCAGAAGCAGGTTTACTCACCTGTAACAGTTGATTCAGCCTGTTTCAAAACTGTTGCTAAGTTGTTGTGTTTTTTTAATGAAATGTAGGGAGGAGTGGAGACAAGCATAGCAAATATGCATGTGATGCATTTACCCCGTAGGGGAAGGAAAGGGCCGCCTTCAGTGCTCAGCGTGCTCCTCGCCGACCGCGACCTCTCGCTGCCATGTCTGCTCTCTCTTTTAATTTTATTGAACTACTAACAATCCAGGTTTTATGGTGAACATGTTTAAGCTTGATTATGACTTAATGAAGGTGGCATCCCTGCTCAAACTTTTCTTCTGCCTGCATTTAGTTAACTATTTTAATTAAATTTTTTTTCCCAGTTTCATTGGGATATAATTGACTTATATGATTACTTAGCTATTTTTAGAAGTTAGGTTATGAAAGGCCTTTTCTTTTCATTGAAAAGAGAACATTGACTTTATAAACTAATTTATTTTTTCTTGTCTGCCACCCTTTAACTCTAGATTCAAGGAATGTCCATTGACCAGGCTTTGGCTCAATTGGAATTCAGTGACAAGAAAGGAGCCCAGATAATTAAAGAGGTAAATTCAGATTTGGGGCAAGGGGTGCAGAGCTGGCTTGCAAGTGTTAAGCTTAACCTCAATTCTGAATTTCCGGGTGTTAATGCATAGAATACAGATTTAGGTGCTTAGTTTTATTAATGTTCTCATACCTTTGGGATGTGGTGTGCTTTAAGCATTTTTTTCCTGAGATACTTCTATTTGCACCAGACATTTATATTTGAAGTGATAGTGATACATTTTATTTTTAATGGTTTGGGGCTTGACATAGTATTTATTTAAAAAAGATTTTATTTATTTATTATTAGCTAGAGGGGAAGGGAAGGAGAAAGACAGGGAGAGAAACATCAATGTGAGAGAGAAATATCGATTGGTTGCCTCTTGTACGCCCCCACCTGGGGACCTGGCCTGCAACCCAGGCATGTGCCCTGATGGGGAATCAAACCTGAAACCTTTCACTTTGCAGGACAACACTCAGCCAACTGAGCCACGCTGGTCAGGACAATATATTTTTAGGGCATTTTTCTTCGGTCAGTTCCACAGCTGAGAGTTTATGATTTTCTAACTAGTCGACTGGAAAGAGCATGAGACTGGGAGTCCGGAGACCTGAAGTCTGGTCGTTTCTCTGATATTTCTGTTGTGACCTTCGGCAAGACACTTCATGTGTCTGGTCCTGTTTTTTTTTTTTTTTTTTTTTTTAACATTTGTAAACTAGGTGGGATTGGATTGGATGATCTTTAAAGACCCAGCTCAAAACGTAGCTGATTCTATGTATAAATGTGGTAATTGTGCTACCTCTTGTTTCGAAAAGCTGACTTGACATCTAGGGATATAGGGATATCAGCATCATTTGCTCTCCCTTGGTTAAATCTATCACCTAAAGTCAGATCTTATCCTTTAGTTTAGTAAGTGAATAGTTAAGATTGATGGATTCAGGCTTCTAAGAAGTTCCATTGCAACAACTGTATTTAATTCAACTCAGAATGCAATTACTAAGCATCTGTTATGTACCCAGCCTTGTTCTGTGCTCTTTTACCTTTAAAGGAGTGAAAGATCTGTTTTCTCTTATTTCTGACAATAGTTGTCCTATTTTTAAAAATGTGCTTTGGAGGAAGTTGACTGAATTCAAAATATGTATGGAGTTTAAATTTAATAATTCTTAAAGAAAATATTCAAGTATTATTTTCTCTTCTTGTCTGATGTTGTTAATGGTTATGGTAGATCTGAAGTTTAAGTATTTTCAATAAGATTTAGCTCTTGAGCTTCTGGAACTTTTTGGCCAGTCTTAGACCCAAAGACATGACGTTCATTACCGAGGGTGCTGCCACGAGGACTGCCGTCTCCTCCCTCACAGCACACATGCCGTTGAAAACTTAGCTGGACGGGCTGTGGTCCTCGCACTTGGCAGTTCTTGTCTGAGGAAGGCAAGCTTAAGTATCCATTTTCCTTAGTGCCATTATCATTTGATACTCTCTTTTTAAAGTTGACTATAAAATGGAGGCATGTGATTAGCAGTCATATAGAGATAACAAGAAATGAGAAATTTAATTCCATTTTAGTTCAGGGTCAGCTGTATGAATGCCTTTCTTTTCCTTGTTTAAGATTCTTTTAGAAGCACAAGAGATGGCAGTGAGAGACCACAATGTGGAATTCAGATCCAATTTATACATAGGTAAGATCTTTAAATTTTTTAGTGTTGGGCAATTTCTTCTAGCAGCAATGCCAAGTTCTTTATCTAGAAACAGTCTTTGATATCTAATTACTTAGGACTGGGTTTGCCAGTGAAAATTGCTGGTAATAGCTTATTCTTCAGCCTGCAGCATGCTTATATTAAACTGTTGTAAATGTGATAACCTTACTGCCTTATTGTTACCTGTTCTCTAATGAAACCGAGGCTACGAAACCTACTGCCAATAATCATTGGATAATAGACACTGAGATGTTACACAGAGTGGTCCTTTAGTCATAATGAAACTAAGAAAGAACATAACCGATTTTGTTTTAAATGAATTATTTCTCAGCCTGAAGGAGGTAACTAAAAGGATCATAGGTGGGCTTAAAAAAATCTTTATTTATCATATGCCGAGCCCAGTGCCTAATCTACAAAGGTGCCTGTAAGTTAACCTTCCAGTTACCAGAGTGGAACACCCTTTGAATTGTAAACATCACGGGGCCTCGGGAGACTCAGATGACCCAGAGGCATTTGCTGCCCTTCGGCGTTACATCCCAAAGCATCGTCTCTGGTTGTGTGTGCTTGCTCCACGTCAAATTAAACTCATGTGAGCGAAGTGCTTTGGGAAGCGTTTGTACAGAATATAAGAGGTTTTTTTGTAGCATACCTTCACACAGCTCTTTTTCCAGAAAGAGATCAACATCTATTACAGAACTGTCTTGCCCCCTCCCAACTCCACAGTAAAGTGGAACCGTAGTCGGAGTTAATGCTTTTCTCCCACTTCAGCAGCAATTACTCCTAACCTCAGCAGTTTTGTGATCAAACAAAGATGTTGATGTCAAAGCAAAGTTTTTCCATCTGCCAAGCCTTCATAAAGAAGGATTATTTTATCCAAAGATACTTTAAATTCAAGATATAGGGAGCTACTAATCGAATAGAGGAAAAAAGCCTGAATCACTATGGGTGAAATTAGTTGTGCCTTACAAGTTCTCAATAATTAGATTAAAAAAACCCCTGAATCCTGCTTTGTCACACAGCCGCTGTGTAGTGGAGATACTTATTCTCGTTCAGTTGAAATCTTACCTCAGCTCACCTGAAATCGATGCTGCAACCACAGCAACTTCAGAAATTCAAATGAGACTTTCAATTGAAATATCTTATTTTAAAGCTGAAACTTGTATAACTGGATATTTTCTGGTACATGCATGCGTGCAGAAGGAAACCAGCATGGCAACCCAGAAGACACAGGGCCGTAGTAGTTCATCGTGGGCATTTCCTTCTGGGAGCAGCATGAGTCCATGACCCCGGAGAGCCCAGAGTGACTGGAAGAGACGAAATGCAAGAGCATTTACTCCAGACCTCTCGGTGACCTTTCCTGTGCCGCGGCTGCGTAACAGATCAAATTTAATTAATTTTATTTCACTTCTTAGGAATGTTTGGGCTTCTTAGCTGATAGACAACACTTTGTAATGGAATTCAGACACAAATGAAATAGAATTTGCCTTTAAGTCCACTTTAATAATTGTAGTAGAGAGAGAGAAGGTGAGGAGCTTAATCCTGTCCCCCTAAATAAATGAGCACCATCCATTGTTGCAATTTAGCAAAAATAAACTTAATCCTATGTGGGCCTTTAATTTGTTGGTTTTCTTATGTACGTTTCTGCTGAAAAATCTATGCCCCACCTGCACCCTCTTTTCACGTAGTTCTGTGTGAAAATCTCTCTTTAAAAAATTTTTAAATTTATTATTTATTTTTAGAGAGCAGGGAAGGGAGGGAGAAAGAGAGGGAGAGAAACACCTGTGTGTGAGAGAAACATCAACCGGTTGCTGCTCGTAGCCCCCGTCTTGGGGCCTGGCCTGCAACCCAGGCATGTGCCCTGACTGGGACTCTAATTAGCAGCCTTCCGGGTCGCAGACTCAGTCCACTGAGCCATAGCAGCCGGGACAAAAATCTTTTTTCTTAAGTTGGGCAGGTAGTTTGGATTTGTCTTATGATTCAAAAACTCATTTGCTAAGTATTTTATTGCCTGGTTTCATTATGGGTGAAAAAGATGAGTATGCTCAGCAAGGTGAAGTATCTTACTGTGAGGTATCAGACATTTTATCCTTGTTTTGCCAAACTTTCCCGGTGAGAATCATTTGAGGTTCTTGTTAAAAATACAGATTCTAGCCCTGGCTAGTGTGGCTCAGTGGATTGACTGCCGGCCTGTGAATCAAAGGGTTGTCAGTTTGATTCCCAGTCAGGGCACACGCCTGGGTTGTGGGCCAGGTCCCCAGTAGGGGACAACATGAGCGACAACCATACATTGATGTTTCTCTTTCTCTCTTTCTCCTTCCCTTCCCCTCTTTCTAAAAATAAATACATAAACTATTAAAAATAAAAATACAGATTCCAGGGCCTTACCACAGACTCACTGGATCTGAAACCCTAGGGAGAGGCCTGAGTATGTACCCTAGTGATTCTAACCTGTAAAACACAGGTAACTATAAAATGGTGTTGTGTTCTCGGAAAAGGCCTAGACAATTTATTCCGTAGACTTCTCTTAAGATTTTGAAAGGCTGGCTACTTGTCGGCTACCATTTCATCTCAGCAGTGGCTCTTTCTGGCACCTGAAATAAGCAAGCATAGGTATTTTAAAGAAGTGCTCTTTGGTAGCATATGTTCTTATTATACAGTAATTCCTTCAAGTGCCTGTCATCAGTCTAAAGCTAATACCTGGTGTTGCATGACCACAGACTTTGAAAGTTCATTTCCCTTTCAAATTTATAATGATGACAAGTGACACTGTGAATAGCCTTAACAAGTGGACATGGACTAATAAAATGTCACTGCTTGGTGATTCACAGCATCTAGAGCGACTTACTAGAGAAACTGATCGACTGACTTTGTAACTTAGTCTTCTGGGCTGAGAGTGATGAGGTGGGGTGAGAGAGTATCTAATGTTAGACCCTGAAGGTTCTCATTTCCCCAAATACTAGTAATAGAAACATTGACATTACTTTAAATCCATAGTTTCTATTGGGCATTATCTTTAGGTTGTTCCCATTTTTGAGATATCTTAATGTTTCTTTCATTCAAAAGGTTTTGAGTGCCTTCCATGGGCACACTATGCACCCAGTTAGGTGATGGTATATCTTTCATTTCAGTTGTTTAGCACATGTTGTTTTGTTCTTTGGCAGTAGTAGCCCTTTGGAGTGATGCATGAATTGTTCTTCTGAGTTGTAATAAAACTAAGTAAACTCTTGGTACTATATGTTCTTGGAAAACTTTGAAACTTATTTTAGAATTTGAGCAAACTTACCAGAGATGTCTATATTGAAAACATGATATTAATTAGCAGAGGATATATTTTAAAGTCGTTTCTATTTCTTTTTTTATTATTATTTTATTTTTAAAATATATTTTATTGATTATGCCATTACAGTTGTCCCATTTCCCCCCCTTCATTTCCCTCCACCCTGCACACCCTCTCCCATTCACACTCCCCTCCTTTAGTTCATGTCCATGTGTCATAAGTTCTTTAGCTTCTACATTTCCCAAACTACTCTTGCCCTCTCCCTGTCTGTTTTCTCCCCACCATCTATGCTACTTATTCTCTGCATCTTCTCCCCACCCTTTCCTCCCACTCCCCTGTTGCTAACCTTCCATGTGACCTCCATTTCTGTGGCTCTGCTCCTGTTTTAGGTGACTGCTTAGTCTGCTTTTGTTTTAGGTGTGGATGTTAATAACTGTGAGTTTGCTGTCCTTTCACTGTTCATATTTTTAATCTTCTTGTTCTTAGATAAGTCCCTTTTGACCCTTTGGTTTGCAGCCCACGCTCAATCCACTGAGCTACACCAGCCAGGGCTGATAAGTACCTTTAACATTTCACAAAATAAGGGCTTGGTGATGATGAACTCCTTGAACTTGACCTTATCTGAGAAGTGCTTTATCTGCCCTTCCATTCCAAATGAAAGCTTTGCTGGATAGAGCAGTCTTGGATGTAGGTCCTTGTGTTTCATGACTTGGAATACTTCTTTCCAGCCCCTTCTTGCCTGTAAGGTCTCTTTTGAGAAATCAGCTGACAGTCTGATGGGCACTCCTTTGTAGGTAACCATCCCCTTATCTCTTGCTGCTTCTAGAATT
>PVKM010038997.1:0-13917 GCA_004027735.1 Carollia perspicillata | reverse complement strand
ACAATGAACCTAGGGCACAAAACACCCTGAATAGCTACACCAATCTTGATAAAGTAGAACAAGGCTGAAGGTATCATGCTATATAATATCAAACTATACTATAAGTCTATACTTATCAAAACAACATGGTACTGGCATATGAACAGGCATGTAGATCAAGGAAACAGAATAGAGCCCAGAAATAAAACTATGACTGCATTAGTAATTAATACTTGACAAAATATGCAAGAACATACAATGGGGTAAAGAAAGTCTCTTCAATAAAGAGTGTTAGAAAAATTGGACCAATAAATGCAAAAAATAAAGCTAACCTACCTTCTGATACCATATACAAGAATAAACTCAAAATGAACTACGAGTTAAATATAAGGCTTGAAACCATAAAACTCCTGAAAGAAAACAAAAGCACTACAATCTTTGACATTTCTTGTAGCAATATATTTTTCTATATCCTTGGACAAAGGAAACAGAAGAAAAAATAAGTAAATGGGATTATATCAAACTAAAAAATTTCTGCACAGCAAAGGAAACCATCAACAAAATGAAAAGACAATCTACTTAATGGGAGAAGATATTCACCAGTAATACATCAGATAAAGGTTAATATCCAAAATTTATAAAAGTTCATTTCTAACTGGTGACATAGGAGGAGACTGGGGGAGAAAAAAATGATAGAATTTTGAGCATCTTTAAGACTGTCCAGAAGAGGGCAATATTGTACTGAGACTCTTTAACTGTCCAATTAAAAAGTTTCAGAATCTGTTAAGTACATTTTTTAGTTAACCAAAACCTAAATTTCTAAGTATCCCACAACCCTCTTGTTCCTTACCTATACTACCATTATTTCTAAAAATAGTTTGTTTTGCTGCTTTAGGCAGTATAATATTACAAGCACAATATCATCTCTCTCCAATCAATTGGGATCTTGCAATCTCTCAGTCTATTATACAGCATCAGAAGGCCTGGCTGCTGTGGCCCTGTGGGTGGAGTGCCAGCCTGAGAACCGAGTAATCAATTTCTCTCCCTCTCTCTCTCTCTCCCCTTTTCTTTTCTCCTCACCTTCTTCTGTAATAGTCAACACAACCTTCCCACTCTTTGTAGTTTTCCAGCTTCCGTTCCTCCCCCACTCACCAGTGTTGCCACCTAGCCCTGAAGAAATTGTCCCAGCTGCCCAGCCCTACTGCCCACTGCCACACACTTCCCAGAGAGCCCCTTTCCACTCCCAACCCCAGACAACCTCGCCTGCTGGGGACCTGTAGACCTTCTCAAAGGCAAGCAGCGCCCTATGACTGCTAGCTACAATTTCTACCAGCCAAAACCCCCAGTCTTTTGAGGATTCTGGTGAGTAAGGTTCTGGAGAGTCCAGTGTGAGCTGTGGCCCTGTTTTCAGAAGTCTCTGAATGCAGAGCTCTAAGCACTATCAGGAGCCAGAAGGGGTCTGAGGAAACCACGTCCTCTGGATGGGAAGTCTAATTCAGCTTTTCACGAACACCTCTTTTCAACAGAGAAAGGGTCCTTTGAAAGCCACAGTCAGGAGCTACTTACGCCTCCTTGCGTAAGGGAGGCTGCCTGCACCTGGAGCACAGTGAGACTGCATCTCTTGTCTGTGCAACATCTTATGCCCCAAAACATGGAGCACCTTATGTCCATGACCTGGACCACAGAGCATGCAGACTCCCAATCTCTCATCAGTCGAAGGATGAATACCGACAGCTCACAGCAGTGTTTCCTCCTTGGCTCACTCTTTCCAAACCAAATAGACTCTGGTTCACCCCAAACCCCTGCTCCTCACGCCTGTGCTGATGTGTGATGACAGAGTTCCCCAGGAGGCCAGTGGTGGGCAAAGAGAGAGGGGCAGACACCCAGCAAAGGTCCTGCTCAGCCTGCCCGCAAGAGGACCTGTGGGAGCACCGCTGGGGCATTACGAAGCAGCCGACATCAGTGCCACAGCTTGGACCCAAGGAGAAGCTAGGGTGCCTTTTGCTAAAAGGGGTTATTTTTATTATACAGAATTTACATGTGAATCAAGAAACACAAATTTATAGCACATGGGAATGTTTTAAATTTTAGGAATCAATCATTTTTTGATTACCTAGAGAATGCATATCTGAAAATGCATTTGCATTTTCAATAACCAAGCAGATTAGCGTCAAACATAGATGTGACCGGTGCTGGGTCTGTGGGATTTGCATACTGCTCTGCGAGGCTGGCTGCACACCCTTCAGAGAGGACCCCCGCCCACGCCCCCACCCCCACTACATTCAGATGTCTTCCCTACCTTGGCAGTGGGGGAAATCATAGGCTCCTGAGAGACACCTGTCACACTGCCGTCCTGTGATCCCTGGCTTGCATTCGCACTGTCCAGTCACTGGGTTGCAGGGTGTCCGGTAGGAGCCAAGGGCTGAACACTGGCAGGCTGGTGGATGAAAAGACCTCCATTAGACACAGGGTGGTGGGGTGTGGACCCGGATCAGAATGGGGGTGGAGCTGGAAAGACCCAAATGCAAGTTCCAGCTTCACCACTTAGTAGACCTGGAACCTGAAACAATCTGGCCAATGCCCTAAGCCTCACTTTCCTCTTCCTTAGGTGGGAATAGTCTTTGTGTCTACTTGACAGCATTAAATAAGATCATACCTGAAAGAGCTGGGACAATGTCTGTCTCACAACGAGCACTCAATGATGCTCATGAGTTTTGTTTTTGCTGTTGTCAGTTTCATATTCAGCAAGGTTGGCTGCTTGTGGACGAGGGTTGGGAAAGGCCTCTTACATGTAGTAACTGGTGCTCATCAGAGAAGGAAGAAGGGAACCGATGGGGGTGTGACTCTCTGGAGGGACACACTCATTCCATACCCCACCAGGCATCAAGTGTAAACCATTCCAATCCAGATCAGCCTCTAACTGCCCCCCCTTTTTTCCCTGTCCTCCTCTCTCCATACCTGACTTCTCAAGGTCTAGTGTAGTTGAATAATCACAGAAAAAGTTACATGGGCAGGGTTGGGAATGGATGGGAAAGGCATCCCAGTTTCCTCTCCCATCTCAAGTAGAACTAAATGTATGTGGATGGAGAGAACAGACTCTGCTCCCTTCCCCCGAGTCTGCGCGGCTAACCTCCCACAGGGCTGCTGTTACTCAGCATCACTCCCATTCCCACTGCAAGGACCCTGCTCCTGCAGAGGGGAGATGGCCCGCTGATTTCCTGAGCTGGACGGTTTCCCATCTTAAGAACAGGAAGGAACTGAGAGATTGCCTCGTTGATTTCCACTGTTACATAACGAAGTTCAGAAATTAAGTGACAGTTCCAAAGTCACCAATTGGTCTGTAGCAATGGGTTTTAGTCTCTGAGCCAGACACATCTGGATTCAAGTACCAGCTCTTCCACTTAGCTGTGCAATCACGGGCAAGTAGCTCAGCCCCTCTGAGCCTCGGTTTCCTCTGCTGTAAACTGGAGCTGATGACAGTACCAGGTCATGAGGTCACTAGAGAATCACCAGTTTCAAGGCATGAAAAGCACTGAGCATGGAGCTTGGCGTAAATGAAGTGCTCAGTAAGTGTTCACTCTCATTACCATCGTTACTGCGATCACCCAGTGCCCCGTGCTCGGGGAGGTGCTCCGTACGTGACCCCAGGCTGCATTAATGGGTCAGTGGGTTAGTGTTACGGATTCCCAAATTCATATTCAGGGCATGGAGTCAAAAAAAAAAAAACCCATAAAAAAACGCAATGTTGTTTGCAAGGTTTCAAAGATTCCACAGCTGTTGAGGTCTTAGGAAAGAAAAGAAAGATTCATGAGGTAAACTGTACATTCCGGTGATGTATCTGCAAGTGTCTTCAGGGTGTGTCCAGCCCCACATCACCAAGCCTGGGAGCCCAGAGCTCCCCTGGGGATGAGAACAGACCACTTTCACTCTCTTTGACAGGGCTTGGCCCAGACCCCAGTTTTCTCATTTGCCAATTACCTGGGACTTCAGTGGGCTAGGTAGGTGTCTCGTTCAGAGAGGCACAGTTATGTAGTGGCAGACCCACTCACCACCACACCACCCTATTTTACATTCATCCATCCAGCAGACTTTGATTAAATGCCTACTGTTCATCAGCGCCATGGCTAGGTGTTGGGGTGGAGATAAATACGAAAAGCACACATCCCCGATCTCAGGGAGCTAAAATTCCAGAAGAGGGGCTAGAGAATTTTTGACACTGTATGACGCAACCTCCCCCCACCCACCAAGACACTCTAAGGGAGATGAGGAAAGCCAGCCGGCCCTCTGCAGACAACAGCACAGGCCTCACATCTCCTGCTGCCGCCTGGGTCAGCGTTGTCTCACGGCTCCTTGCCCCACCAGGCCTGTGCTTACCAGGGGACAATTTACTGCGGAAATGTTCTTGGATGATTAATTTTAGGTGTCATATTGCCTGGGCTATGGGGCTCCAATGTTTGGCCAACATCAATCTAGATGTTATTGTAAAGGTGTTCCATTTAAAGATGTGATTAACATTTAAATCAGTTGACCGTGAGTAAAGCCGATTACCATCCATGGGTGGGCCTCATCCAATCAGTTGAAGGTATTAGAAGAAGAGACTGAGGTCCCAAAGGAGAAAGGAATTCTTCCTCCAAACTGCCTTGGGACTCAAGTGGCAACATCACCTCTCCCCTGGATCTGCAGCCAGCTGGTCTGCTTGCAGATTTTAGACTTCCGGCTCCCACAGTCACGTGAGCCAATTCCTTAAAATAACTCTGTACGTATGCACTCAGAGACACACACACTCACACGCACCCTATTGGTTCTGTTTTTTCTTGAGAAGCTTGACTAATACAGGCTCCGTCTGCTGTTTCTGCCCTAAAGGGAAGTGACTGCAGAGAGAAAAGCACTCCCTGGGCAGAGCGGAGCTACAGGAACCTGGAGCACCATGATGGCAGCTCTGGCCGCAATAATGCAGGTGCCACCTACACCGGCCCCTCAGGAGTTGTCCGGGGAGCCTCAGGAGACGCAGTTTCACCCCAGAGCTGAACGAAGACCCAGCCTCCAACGCAGGTTCATTGCTCTAAACTGCGAATTGCTCAATCTGGCACCGCCCTCCTCGTTTCAACCCAGCTGTCAGTGAAAGCTGCCAAACCCCAAACCCAAACCCCAACATTGGCAGCCCTTTTCTCACTCTTGGAAATACTATAAGGCTTTACAAATACTTTAATTCTGCTCTTTGCTTTGGTCCAGGCCCTTGGAAGTTTCAGGAGTATTTTACTTCTCCTCTACTCATTGTTTCTGATTTAAGATAGTTTTATTCCCAAAAAGTACTTGACAATAATGATTAAAAGGTCCACAGTGTCCGGGAGCTTGTCTGCTCTGCTCCCCAATGTCTTCCAGCACTGAGCATAGTCCTGCTCCCTCATACATGCCAAATGGATGTTTGTTAAATGAGAGAATAAGCGACAGTGGACATCCTTCTACCAGTCTAGCCCATATAGGTTCTTCATAGGTGTTCGTTCTCTCACTGAATCTTGCAATGCTGCTAGGAAACAAGTATTGCTGTGAGTAACACCACTCTCTTCTCCATCCGTCAATAAGTGAATTACAAGGCAAACACGGCTCCTTATTGTTTCAGGGATGCTCTTACTGCCCGTGATTTTGGAGTGTGTTCTTCTGTTGGAAAAGCAGGCAGGCACATTCTTCAGTCAAAGCCACAAAACCAACAGTCAGTTCCATGATACTGAGCACCATCTACCTCTCTGGATAATGGACTTAGGGTAGATTCAATCCATAGAAAATCCTAAGGCTTCTTCCAACCGACCACCTCAATATTCTCCTAGATAAAAGCTGAGTTACAAAGTGAAGGGCCAGTTCGAGGCAAAATTGCACAGAATTTGGCTTCAGATGTCCCCCACGCCCAGCTCTCCAGGTCCTGTGTGCGTCCTCAGAAAGGCTGGGAGGGCTCTCCCGGGAGCATCCCCAGCCAGGAGCCCCCCCAGCCAGGAGCCCTCCCAACAGCCCCATCTGCCATCAGCTGGTACATTTGGCCTCTTCTCTGGGCTCTTTTTCTAATTCACAAGAATATGCTCACAGATAGGTTAATCTTGGACTGACAACATATTTATAGGAGTGTTTTACGAAACGACCTATCACCACAACCCAAAGACCACAGCAAACTCCAACAGGGACAGCTCTGGGCCTTGGCTTAGGGGTTGATGTAGCTGATGTTTAGGGACAGCTGCACTTTGCCCTCCTTCTGTTTCTAGTCACGGAGGACACATTGTTCCCACCCTCTGAGCCTCTGTTCTAGCCAACTGCACCAGCGGAGGTGCAAGGGAAGAAAGGGAGAAAAGGGAAAGAAAAATAAAGAAAAAGGAGAGGAAGGCAGGAATGAAGGGCGAGGAGAAGGAAAAGACAGGGTGGCACGGGAAGGGGAAAAGGGAAGAGTCGACCCCCCGAATGACAAAGTTAACCTAGAGTCGCAGTTGTATTGCGTGGTTGACAATAAACAGCCGAACCAGACATCAACATAATTACAAATGACAAATACATGTAGACAATTCTCCAATGTGGCCCCATATTTCACACCTATAAGAAAGTACAGAGCACAGGAGTGAGTCAAAATTACAATGGCAGAATATGGCCTTGTGCTGAGAGAAGTCTGGAATAAATTAAATTAAAGCAAAACACGAATGCAGGACTGCAGCTGGCATGAACAACTTAGAAAGGTTTTAAAATTCCTTTCCTGAAAAAATTCCCTTCCTAGAAGATTTTTAAAAATCTTTAAAGCAACACAGAGCAAAGCCATAAGAATGTGTATATATATATATATATATACATATATATATGTGTATATATATATATATATATATATATTGGCTAGAATATACTGAACCATCTGATGCAGCATTTGGGGTCATATTGATTTGACTCTAAAATTCAATAGCAATTGACTGCATCTAGAAAAGATCATAAACTAAAACACTGGATCAGACCTTGATGCTAGATCAAGTTCAGATTTCAGCGAGTGTGAGTTCAGCCACTAGCTTCAAAGCCACCCCCGAGGAAACAATTTTAAATGATCACAAAAGCTGTTAGAAAAAGGCAAGAGCAAGACAAGTGAGACCATCACAGACAGAATGTTGGAGCATCCCACACTCCTCTGGAACCTGACCGTTCGAATCTGAAACGACACACTGAGTGATTATTCCTCCAACTGTACCAGGCAGAAGGCAGACTGAATGTTTCTCGTAAAACTCAGAAAGCAGCTCTAAGGCAGTGGGGGGCTTCTTCGAGGCTAGATGTGTTCAGTGATGTCCACAAACGCCAGACGTGAGGCAAACGGCTTGCCCACTCAAATTCCAAAGCCTGAACAATGCTTTCTCCCTCCTTCATCCACACTTTGCGGGGAGCTAAGGAACAGGTGGAAAATGACAGGGAGAGTGAAAGTAGGGCGCACAAAGTACCTGCACTCTGTCTGCCCCACTTAGCGAGCCTTTCCCTCCGCTTGAATGGAACTGGGCAGAGGCGGACCCCACACAGTCACCCCAGGAGCCCAAGAGTGCGATAGTGCCGGCTGCCCCCCCTCTAGCCCCTCTTGCAGTGGCTGTCAGCACAGCTTCTTCCTCTCATGCTTCCTTGTTCCCTTGTCCACCTTCCGGCCAGAGAGGTCAGATGGCTTTGGGAGGCCTTTGGAAGCAGAGTTCTGAACTAGCTCTCACTGAAAATGTAAATGAGATGATAAAGTCCTATTGTTTAAGAATCGGACTCCAATCACGTAGCACTGGGAACAGTGCATGACCTCATGCACAGCAACCGATTAAAGAGCTTCTCAGGCCAGGGGTCATCTTTTTAGGAAGAAAAATGCTACGGTTAAATCTCAGAGGCTTTCCTCATCTCTCATAGGACTGGTCACTTTGGAGAACTAAACTTTTTCAGAATGCCGACGATTTCACTGACATGCAGTTTTGCCACTGCTTTTTGGTTATAGCACCCTAATTTTGCCGCGGGCGAACCACTCTCCCCGTCGCTCCATCCACGCTGTTCAGACAGTGCTGGCTCCATTCTCAAGTTCACAGATGTGGGGAGACTCAGGCGTGGCTCCCAGAGCACAGGATTCGAGGGCCCAAGGTTTGATTCAGGAGCACGTGATCCAATCACAGCCAGAACCACCCTGGAGGAAGAACGTATACTCTCGTCCCCTAGACTCACACCTAGAAAAAGGACTGTATCAGGCTGCTGAAACAGCCATAGCAAGATGCTACAGACTGGGAGGCTTCAACAACAGGCGTTTATTTTCTCACGGTTGGAGAGGGGTTGGGAAGTCCAAGATAAGACACTGGCCAATTCAGTTCCTGGTGAGAACTCTTCCTGGCTTTCTTCTGTGTCCTCACATGGGGGGCAAGAGAGCAATAGAGAGGTCAGAGGGGGAGGGAGGGAGCGCAAAAGCTACTTGGAAGGAAAATCGAAAGGACACTAATCCTGTCAGGTTACTGCTCATTTGACCTTAATTCCTTCCTTAGTCCAAGTGCATTTACACTGGGGATCAGGACTTTTAACTTATGGATCTCAAGGAGGCACAATTCAGTCCATAGCAATGTATGCCTAAGAATGGTTGGCTACTTTTTTACCACCCAAAGCCAACATATACGATGGCAGAGTTAACAGTGGAGAAAAACAGACTGGCCACTCTCTTTTGAGCCTTTGGATCAGGGTGTTCCCGAAACCAAATAGGCCTGGGCTGTTTCATTACATCCAATAAGTTATTTTTGCCTTAAACCAGTTTAGGCAGTTTTCTGTCCCACGAAACTATAGATATTAACCAACTCTTTAACCACCAAAATGTTCTCTTTTAAAAAGTACTCTTAGCAAATAGTACTCTTACTAAAATGTACTATATATCTTCCTGCCTTCTGAAACAGGTACTTAGACTTAATTTAACTAGCTCCACAGCCATCATCACACAGCTCATTTACGTATTCTAATAGTGACTCCCTTCACTATTAGGTACCCTCTTGATTGGGCGGAGTAGATGCCCTTCATAAGGGGCCTCAGACTGCTGCCCTCTGTAACTTGCTCTCTGCTCCCCCGGCGCCCCCCTCACCGTCACTGTCTTGCCTGGATGACTCTCCCTCCTTCCTCATTTTATGTTGCTAATTCTCCATGGGTTTGGCTTGGAAAACAAATAACCAAACTTAGTACAACTTTCTTTTTTTTTTTTAAGGGAGCAGTCTGAGAGATGGCCTGTGGGTTCCTTTAGTTGTAAAACACACATCTTTTCGGTGTGCTTTTCAACTTCACAGAGGCAAGAAGGATCGGGGGATCTTACTGTTTGGTTCTCACTTTTGCTCGAGACACAAGAGCCAGATACCCGAACTCCAGCTTGGTGGAATGATAACACTCCATAGTTTAAAGAATGATAGCACGCATTTACAAACAAGGATTTTTTCTCTCTGAAAAATAATATGGTCAAAACTTGGGCTTTATTATAGAAATCTGTGTTTAAATAAGCAGAGCATTAAAAATGGTCACAGTTCCTAGAAACAAATGAGAACCATGGCTTCCTTTTAAGGAAACTATGGTAAATTAGGCCACGTGGAAATGCAATTGAGTGTTTTACAACTAGTGTATTGAACAAACCCCTACTATAATCTAAATCCTATGGCCCTTTTCAGCCTCATTCAGTGTGGGTGATTGTTCCCCTGCACCCTGATGAAACCTGTAGTAAATTCTAGGGCTTTTCAGCACACTCTTGGGTAAGAGAGCAATATAAACTCCGGACAAGGTCACATCTCCCCTCCCCCAGCTCAGACCTGATTCAAGACAAAAGCCCCCAGTGGGAAGAGGTGGTGGTGGTGGTAGTGGTGGTGAGGGAGTGGGCGTTCTTTCTACACTGCCGGCTTCAACCCCACATTGTCCCAGAGTGGGGATGGTGTGTGATGAGGTGGGGGGCCCTGGAAGAAGAGAGAAAGGAAAGGATTGTTTTCGTGGACCTGCCCTGAAGACATCTGAAGCTGAGTCTCCTTCCAGGAGTGCTCTCTAGGGCCTCTTGGTGACTCCCTCCTGGGCACCTCTCTCCTGCCACCCCCTGCCCCCAGTGACAGGTGCCTCTCTATTCCTGTTGCCTGTGACTTTCCTCAGCTCACAGTTTCTTAGTCCTGGGTAATATATTAACCAAGTCTTCTATTTTCTGTCTTCTGATACTTTGATATCTCGGGGGCCTTGCTGACTCCGGAGGGGCTGCCCCTCCCTGGGTTACCCAGTTCCTGGAGTGCCCAGAGAGTGCACATTCCAAAGGCAAACCAACCAGTTCAGAGCCCACCTCCTTCGCCTATTGGCTCCCACGCTGGGGCCACTAACCCACTGCCCCTGATCACCCAAAGCCAAGTGCCAGCCAAGTAGGCACAAGCCCTGTGCCCCAGAACCCACTAAATTATTCAGCTAGCCAGTCCTGAGCCTGCTCACTGCCTCACCCATTCCTTCCTGCAGAAACCACATCCCAGGCTCCTGCCCATAATCCCTCTCTCTCCCTGGGCCCCCGACCAATGCCAGTGCTTCCCGGGCCCCCCAGGGCCTGTTCCCTCCTCTCAGAAACTGGCAGTTTTCTCCTGATCTGTAGAGCCTTGCTGAACCTCAAATTTTCTATCAATACACTATGTTTTTAAAAGATGTTATTTATTTATTTTTAGAGAGAGGGGAGGGGAGAGAGAAAAAGAGGGAGACAAACATCAACTGGTTGCACAGGCCCCAAGTGGGGACCGGCCTGCAACCTAGGCGTGTTCCCTGACCTGGAATGTCAGTTTTATTGGGCAAGGTCTCCTGGTGCCTCTAGGGAGATGGCAGCCGAGACACCCCACCCAGCCTCTCCCACAGCGGGCTGTGGAAACACCCAGGCCCCAGGCCATTCTCAGCACAGCAACACCCTCCCTGCCCGGACACCAGACCAGAGCCACCCAGGTCTCAGCCTTCGGGTTTTCTAAGCCAAAGCACATGCTTGAAGCACAAAAGGTTCGAGGCACAGGGTAAGCACCCACTCTCCTCTTGGGAAGGGTTTGCAGCACGGAACTCTCCCCTCCATTCTCTAACCTTTTCCCATTACTTTGAGAGTGAAAGTCTAGAGTGTTAAGAAACAGGTCTCTGGATAGTTCCTGTGTTCTTAGAATTTTCTATCATAGTTTAGGGCTAATTCTTCAATTTAAACATTTCTAAAAGGAGTGACATGGTAGTTTTAAAAACATTTCCTTTGCATTTTTAAATGTAAGAAAGGTTTTCTTTGATATTCATATCAAGAAGCTGAAAGGATTCTCATTTGAAAGAGTCGCCCCAATGAAAAAGCGAATTATCACAGACATTTGCAAAATCCCAATTATCTTGTTAGTTTTGCCCTTCCTCCCTGCAAAGGACCCCAAAGTGAATTTACTTATCAAGTTCAAATGTTTTAAAAAGGTAACAGGCTGCTGCTTCCATTTCTAGGTAGCTTGTCGCTAAGGTCAAAGTGGGTCAGTGGCTTGTGTACCCTCCCTCCTTCTCGCTGGGTTGAAGGCAGCAGAGTAAAGACAAGATTAGGGCTTGAAGATAAAAGGAGGAATGCATCTCACACTAGTTCCTCGTCCTGATCACCCATAAAGATAAACAGGGTGGTTTCTCACCTCTTGAACAGCTTTGAGAAGCCATTACTCCTGTGCACATGGCACAGGACTATCTTCAGGCAAATTTAGGTTTATCAGGTTATTGCTGGAATTTACTGAGCAACAGTTTCCAGGGCAAAGAGAGATACTAAATGTACCCAAATGCTCCCTGACTTCAGGCTGTAAATATTTGAAAGTCTGAAGCCACAAGGCCAAGGAGTAGAATAAAATAAAAGTGACAAACTTCTTAGAACCACAGGCCAAATCCTCTAGGATTGTTTAACACAGTAGCTTTCAAACTCTTTTTAGCCACACGCACACTGAGAGATACATTTTATACTGCAACTCAATAAACACACACACACACAGAGGTGGAGGGAAAGAGAGTGAAATAAGTATTTGTGGCTATTTCTAAAAAACCATGAATAAGAACTTCACAAATCATCTCTTTCCATGACTACTTGTGTTGCACCCTAATAGTTTCTAGTCTGTTCTATTTCACTTCAGTGCTGGTCTATACCACTAATTTATTTCTCCACCCAATAATGGAAGTGACCTGCAGTTTGTAAGACCTAGAGTGGAGGCAAGTGCTCAGGCTTTTTGATGTGCTGAGGGTGTCTGGGGAAGAGAACACAATTCCTGCAGTAAACCAGGCTGGGAGTCGAGAAGCACTAGTGCTGCTCCTCATGGTGCAATGATTTAGCTTCTGCTCTTTCCCTTGGGTCTCTGAACAGTTGCTGTGAAATAAGTAATTTCAATTACTTTAAGTCTAAAATTCTAAAGCATGTTGTTTTATCACTGTTGTGAAAGACGGGGTCAAACTTACAGAGAGATGGGCAGATGTGTGTGCAGAGGACACACCCTCTAATTTTTCCTCTCTTCTGCAGTATCTGCATTTTAAACAGGTTTGTTGATACAATTCTTATACTATACAACTCATTCATTTAAAACGTACAATTCAATGCGTTTTTAAGATATATTCACAGGGTTGTGCAACCATCAGCACACAATCTAAGTTTAAAAACACTTTTGTCCCCCGCAAAGAAATCCCACATCCACTGCAGTCGATCCCCACGCCCACTTCTGTGTCTCCCCACCCCCGCCCCAGCCTGAAGCAACTGCTAATCTGCTCCATGAATTTGCCTGTTTTTGACATTTCATATAATTGAAACCACAAATACATAGTCTTTTGTGACTGGTTTATTTCACTTAGCATAATGCTTTCTTTTTAAAAATATATGTTTTATTAATTATGCTATTACAGCGGTCCCATTTCCCTCCCTTTATTCCTCTTTGCCCTGCACGCCTGCTCCCACGCGCATTTCCCCCACCCTTGGATCACATCCACGGGTTGTACATACAAGTTCTTCAGCTTCTCCATTTCTCATACTATTCTTAATTTCCCCCTGTCTATTTTCTACCTACCATTTATGCTTCTTATTCCCTGTACCTTTTCCCCCATTCTCCTTCCTCCCCCTCCCCACTGATAACCTTCCATGTGATCTCCATTTCTGTGATTCTGCTCCTGTTCTAGTTGTTTGCTTAGTTCACTTTTGTTTTTGGTTGTTTTCAGTTCAGTTTTTGGTGAGTTTGTTGTCATTTTACTGTTCATATTTTTAATTTTTCTTTTTCTTAGATAAGTCCCTTTAACATTTCACATACTAAGGGCTTGGTGATGATGAACTCCTTTAACTTGACCTTATCTGGGAAGCACTTTATCTGCCCTTCCATTCTAAATGAAAGCTTTGCTGGATCCTTGCCTTTAATAACTTTGAATACTTCTTTCCAGCCCCTTCTTGCCTGCAAGGTTTCCATTGAGAAATCAGCTGATGGTCTCATGGGAACTCCTTTGTAGGTACCTTTCTCCTTTTCTCTTGCTGCTTTTAAGATTCTCTCCTTATCTCTAATCTTGTGTAATGTGATTATGATGTACCTTGTTGTGTGCTTCCTTCGGTCCAATTTGTTTGGGACTTTCCAAGCTTCCTGGACTTCCTGGAAGTCTACGTCCTTTGCCAGATTAGGGAAGTTCTCCTTCATTATTTTTTCAAGTAAATTTTCAATTTCTTGCTCTTCCTCTTCTCCTTCTGGCACCCCTATGATTCGGATGTTGGAATATTTAAAGTTGTCCCAGAGGTTCCTAAGCCTCTCCTCATTTTTTTGAATTCTTGTTTCTTCATCCTGTTCTGGTTGAATGTTTATTTCTTCCTTCATCTCCAAATCATTGATTTGAGTCCCAGTTTCCTTCCCTTCACTGTTGGTTCCCTTTATTTCACTTTTCATAGCCTTCACTTTTTCCTCTATTTTGTGACCATATTCAACCAATCTG
>PVKM010038996.1:0-13954 GCA_004027735.1 Carollia perspicillata | reverse complement strand
CTTGCTTCCCTTCAGCTTTGATGTGCTCCTGCTTCGGTGTCCGTGACCCTAAATTCTGACAGCATAGACAACTTTTTTGTTTTTGAACTTCATACAGTTAAAATCACATTATGTGCATTTATTTGTGTCTGGCTCCTTTCACTTGCAATATTTTTGGAGGGTGGATCTGGGTAGAGATTCATCCATATTATTGCATGTTGTCGTTCATTATTCCTATTGCTATGTGGTGTGACTGCATATTATGTGGACATACCACCCTGCATTCCCCTATGTGCAGTTGTAGATCCTTCTCAGTGCTGCACAATATTCATAGTGTGAATATACCACATATTACTCATGCTCTTCTGTTGATGTGTATTGTGACAATTATGGATAGTGACACTATGGACATTTAGGTGCATGGCTTTTAGTAAACATATGGATATCTTTATGTTGATTTTACACTGAAGAATGGAATTGTTGAATTACAGGATATACCTATAATCATCTCAGGTAGCTAATACAGCTTTTCAGAGGTGTTATACCTATTTACATTCTCACTGACAGCATATGAGAATTCCATTTGTTCTACATCATGATGATAATTAGAATTCTCCGCCTGAACCCTCTTTTCATTTATGTATATATAGTAGTATGTTACTAAAGTTTTAGTTTTTATTTCCTTGATAACTCATGAGGCTGAGAAACTTTCACATATTTATTGCTAAATTGGATGCTATCTTTTGTTGAATTTATTCTGTAAAATGTTTGCTCAAGAATTTCTTTTCTTTTTTCTAATGGGTTGTATTTTTTAAATTATCTGTAAGATGTGTATGTGTGTGTATTCTGGATATGAATTCAGAAGGTTCTCGGGCAGGGGCAGTAATTTTTGAACTATGAACTGGCTTCCTAGGTTTGTTCAGTTTGTGAAAATTAATTGAGATGTACATAGGTATTTTGAATATTTCTTTTATTTTCTGGGCTGCCTTTTCACAATCTCAACAGTGTTTTTGATGAATAAATTAAAAAAATTAATGTAGTTTAATTCATCAAATTTTTACATTTTGCTTACCAGCTTTTGTATTCAGCTTAAGAAATCTTTGCATAGTCTGGGGTCAGAAAGATGTTCTAGAACAGCGATTGGAAATCTTTGGCCCATAGGCCAAATCCAGCCTCTCATCTACTTTTATGGATGTAAAAATAAAGTTTTACTAGAGTATAGAGAGGCTTATTTACTTACACGTCATCTATGACAGTTTTTGCTACAATGGCAGAAAGCTGAGTAGTTGCAAAAGAGGCTGTAGGATCTGTAAAGCCGAAAATAATTTATTATCTGGCCTTTTAAGGAGAGTTTGCCAACTCATATTCTAGAGGCTTTGTTTTTTTTAACCTTTATACATAGATTTGCTATTCATCTAGAATTGATTTTTGTGTACATTGTGAAAAGGGGTCAAGATTCAGTTTCCCCATAATACTATCCAATTGACCTTGCAGCTCTTATTGAAAAAACAAAACCTTTTTCCACTGCACCACAGTGTGATCTTTGTCATAAATCTGTGTGTGTAGGTCTGTTTCTGGGCGTACTACTTTGCATTGATTTATTGCTGTTCCTCCTCAAACCAAAACTGCCCTATCTTAAATGCTATTGTTTTATAAAAGGTCTTATATTTTGTAATGCAAATCCACCAGAAGACCTCAGCTGTTCTTGGTTCTGAGTCTGTCCATATGCATTTTACAAAGTTTGATACTGATTTTAGCCAAACATTTTTAATGTTATGGAAGTAGAAAAAAGGCTTCTCTTTTAAAAACATATAATTTTAATTTTAATTCTCTTTTAAAAACATATAATTTTAATTTTCACATATAAATTTGAAATTTAAAAATATTAAGGCTAATAAACAGTTTCTATACATTATACTTTTGTTTATTGATATATTCAATAATATGTGTATTTAAAAGTACATATCGATAAGCTAAAATCTAGGTTACTTCTGACATTGAAATAAAAGAGGTCCTTGACAATTTAGTTCAACTTTTAACCTTTCTGTTTTATACCTTAGAGTAGCCGTCACAATTCAGGTGTGGTGGGTAGATGTGTAAATATTATCTTTTCATTAAAGACAAATTTTTTGGTAGCTTCAGAATTTTTAGGAAAATACTCTCCCCCAAATTTCTCAGTGGTTTGAATGGTAGGCAGAGGGAAAATGCACTGTTATTTCTTTGTAAGTATTACAGTTCAATGAAAACTGTTTTAAAAGAAATAATGTCTTCTTACCCAGCAAGTAACAATTAATAGGTTATGAATTTTCACTTCTATGAAGCCTACTTATTTTACTAAAATAAAAAAGGAGTTTTACTACTTAGTATATTCATCCACTTAACAATTTACAATGAACAATGCACAAATGTTATAAACTGCTGTCTAGTTTCTAAAATTTGTCAATTATTATCTTTTTCAAAAATCAGCCTTAAGACTCTCCTCCTTGCACTTTGTAATAGGTATGCTGTTGCCATGGTGATTATAGAGTCCAGCCTACATTGTGATTCTGTATGTGATGTTTTATAGCAATGTATCTTTTGTAATGACTACTTTAAAATATATGTAAGATTTTGAAAAATGTAAGTGTATCAGAGATATGGTATCTGAAGACCTAAATCATGGTCAAATTTCATAGTGCAAGATTTTAAAAAAATTCAGAATAATAAGGATGCTGAATTAGAGAAAAGTCTATCATATGTAAAATGAATTTGTATTTTAAGGCAAGAGATCTTTCACTTTCCGGAGTTGTAAATCGTCTGGGAATTTGTTGAACTCTGTAGACGATGTCCCCACCCACGGTTGTTTTGCATATAGTAGTTCAGAGATTCCCGAAGTTCTCGTTCCCTCTTCCTAAATTTCCTGTCTGTGGATCCGTCCTCTACTCCCTTGTACCTGCCTCCCCAGCATCTCATCTCTCTGTATCTATTAAATAAATCTGTTATCAAAATCCCAGATGTTCCATTTTAATGAAGTCTAAAAAGATAGTTTCTCTTTACTAATCGCATTATCACCAACAGCCATTTTTAAATGGCTGGAAAGCAGTTTGTTTTCCCAATGGGTTAAACATCTGATTCTTTGATCTTTTTATTTAAAAAGTAAGTTGAATTCAATTGAAAGTGTATAATTTGTTACTTTCTTGATTTAGAGTAAAAGAATACATGCCCATCTTATCTGAGCCTTAAACGCCTACCACCTTTGGAGATCGGCTCTTGTCACCGTCCCCCCAGTAACCTCTACTTCCTGGCCACACATAGCCCTGGGGCATGCAGCAAAGCTTTTCTTCCTTCATCTCCTGCTCACCTTTCCAGGAAGGTCGCCTAACCTCTGTCTGTTCTTCCTCTAGGTGTGCAAAAACTTCTTTCAGTAAATGCATCTGGTGTATTGCCCTTCTTTGATGATAATTCCCTTATAATCCTACATCTAGACTGGGCTTCATGAAGGTTGACAGAATTTCATACTTATGGATATTTATAGATAAACTTATATATATAAGTTCCTGATGCAGTGTTTGGCACATTAGTAAGAAATAGGAGTTTTTGAATAAATAAATGAATGAATGAAATATTTCTGTAGTTGCACATTTATTTAAAAATAGTTTTAGTGTGGTAATAACAATGTGAAATCTAGTTTCTCAAGTTTTTACATCAAAATATAGTATTGATAACTATAGGCACAAAGTTCCTTTAGGGGGTGAATATTACTAATTTATTGAGTATATGCACAAAAATGCTCTAAAGTACATATTTTCAGTTTAGTTTTTTCTATGATATTCATATGTAAGCACTAAATAAATCTCAGTAACACACAAGAATTGTAATATGCAACAGAGTATACTGAAAGTGTAGAAATGAAATTAACCCACATTTATGAATAATGGTTCCTTTCTCCTTAAAATAATTATTGATTTCATACTGAATGTTCTTGATTTTAATATAATTCAGGTTATCTTTGAGTTTTTAAAAACTAAACTGATTGCTCTGCAGATTATATTTCATATCATTGTATTTTATTTCTTTAAAAGATTATAATATTTAGTTTTATCATATTTCATTCCTTTTAAATCCCTGAAATAAATCTCCTTGTCATTCTTTTTCCTCAGACATTAAGTCATCACAAGAACTTCTCATAATCATCTACTGATGTTTAAATGTCTTTAACACAAAAGCAGAAGAGTAGGTTAGTAGGTTCCCCAATGTCTTTGGAGGCATTGCTTGCCAATCATACCCAGTTTTAAAAACTCATACACCTACCTGCCCTTTTGAAGCTAAATAGCATTTTGTTGGGTTGGCCAAAAAGTCTATATGTTTTTTTCCATAAAATAAAAAACACATTTTTCATTTTTGCCAATAACTTTATTGATGTGGATATTTTGAGTATGTCGGCTATTTCCAGCATGGTATAATATTGATTGTTCTCAGTTAGTATCTTGACTTGATTCCTATCAACTTCAACTGGTCTACCTGACTGTGGAGCATCGTTCAGTGAGAAACCTCCAGCACAAAACTGGGCAAAGCACTTTTGACATGTTTGAGCAGTCACAGCACCTTCTCCACACACCGCACAAATGTTTTTTTGTGTTTCACTTGCATTTTTCCTTTCTTGAAATAATACAGTATAATATGCTGAAATGTTGCGTATTTTCTTTCACCTTCAATTTTAAAATGGCTACACAAAAATTCACCAATTTTAATAAGTTTTTTTAATGCATACTGATAGGTTGACAGCTGTCACAAAACAATCAAACAAAATTGTTTCTAATGAAGTTAGCAACAACTAAGCACTACTAGAACCATCTAACGGGAAAAAAAGTGAACTTTTTGGCCAACCCAATGCATTTTATGATGCATCTATGATTTTGCATTTGATTATCATTAGATTTATTTAGTACTTTGTAATTTCATTAAACAATCCAGAACATATCTTCTACCTTAAAGGTTGCATTTTTATTATGTACATAACATTAAACATTATACCATTGACTTTATCTTATTTTCAAAAATCAAAAATCAGTTTTGAAGAGATGAACAAAATTAAGAATATATGTATTTGTTCTCTACCCATATGTTGGCATGCCATAGTATTTCTGTTTTACTTTTGAATTATGCTACTCTGTTCTGCCCTTTAACTGGTAGCTCATCCTTCTCTGATCACGCTATGAATAGAGATAGGAAAAGCATTTGGGGAAGAGCCGTGTTTAGGGAGTTCCTGGCTAGGACTAGGGGTAGATGACTGGCTATTTGGGGAGTAATTCACTTCCACATGATGAAATGCTTTCCTCTCCTCCTCCACTGCAAGTTGTTGGCTGAAGCCCAATACATAGCTCCAACAGTGAAGCAGACAGTGAAATGTGTATAAATGTAACCTGACCATGTGGGATAGTCCCACATTGAAACATGATGAAAGGGAACCAAGAGTTGGGTTTTACAACTGAAATAAATTTCACACACACACATTTATTCGTGTGGATGTGTAACTCTATGTTAAACCCTTTCAGGAACTGTCTGACTGATTTCCAAAGTGGTTGCACCATCTTATAGTTCCACCAGCAGTGCATGGCCATTCTAATTTTTCCATATCCTCCCTAACTTTTATTATTATCTACCTCTTCTTTCAAATTATAGCTATCCCACTTGAATTGAAGTCATATCTCATTGTTGGGTTTGCATTTCCCTGATTGCTAATGGTGTTAAACATCTTCTCATGTACTTATTGGTCATTTTATATCATCTTTAGAAAAATTCTTTTGAGATCCTTTATTTTTTAAAATTAGTTATTTGTTTTTTATTATTGAGTTGTAAGTGTTCTTTACATATTCTGGGTACTAGACCCTTATCAGATATATGATTTGCAAATATTTTCTCCCATTTTGTGGATTATCTTTTTTACTTTCTTGATGATATATTTTGAAACATATTTATTTTCCATTTTGATAAAGTCCTGTTTGTGTATTTTTTCTTCTGTTACTCATGCATTTGGTGTCATATCTAAGAATCCTTTGCCAAATTCAAGGTCATAATAATTTATACTTAAGTTCTCTTCTAAGAACTTTATAGTTTTAGCTCTTACATTTAGGTACTGATCAATTTTGAGTTATTTTTGTCTATGGCATGAAGTAAGGGTTCAACATCATTTTTTTTCCGTGTCGCTATTAAGTTTTCTTAGCACCATTGGCTGATATCACCCCTTCCTGGTTTTAAAACCTATTGCATATTAACAAGTTCCTCTGCATGTCTAACAAGCACCTCAAATGTAATATGCCAGGAGACAACTGTAATTCCTTCCCTACGAATGTACTGCTGCTCCTTCCCTAGTTTTCCTCAACTCATTGAATGACACCATTATACACTCAGTTATTCAAGCCAATAATTTAACCTTGTTGCCTTTCTCTAATCCACCAGTAAATTCCTGTATCTCTGTCTTCAAAAGACATATTAAGCTAATTCTCTTCATTTTCTCTTCTCTCTTCTATCCACCTTCACTTCTTAGGTGATTTCACCTAGTTCCATAGCTTAAATACTATCTTCATGCTATATGCTGTGATAACACAAATTTGTATCTCTAGTTTCATATCCTACTCTGAACTTACATATACAACTATTTGCTAGACAATTCCACTTTGATACTTAATAGGCATCTCAAACGTAACATGTTTAAAAGCAAGCACTTGGTCCCCACTCTTTATATTCCATTATTTTCATACTCCCATCTCCAGCAAAGTCACCTAATTGTTCATTATAAAAACCTTGGCATTTTCTTGGCTTCTTACTCTCACACCCAACACTCAATGATTTAGCAAATCCTGAAGACTCTACCTTCAAATTAGATCCTGAAAATGAGCACATCTCACCACTTACACCCTTATCAACCCAACCAAGCTACCATTATCTCTTGTTGGTTTCACTCCAACAGTTTCCAAATAGGTGTTTCTACTTCCTCTCCACTACTCCACATACATTGTCTTTTTTCACACAGTAGTCAGAGTAATTCTTTCCTTTTTTTACTCAAGAATATTACTCATTTCATTTTGTATTATTTTATAGATTTTTTTTCCTGTTTCATAGTTTTTTCTCCCACACATCTGACATATGTCTCATTTAGCTTCTTGGATATTTTATATGGTTGGTAGCTTTTGCAGATTATAGCTTTCCCCCCATTTGCCCTTTTTATTGTGTTTATTGGGGTGACAATTGTTAACAAAATTATGCAGCTTTCAGGTGCACAGTTCCACAGCACATCAGCTGTACACTGCACTGTGTTCATTAGCCCAAGTCAGGTCTTCTTCCATGTGTCAGTTTCAGAATCATGTAGCTCTTAAAAAAAATAATAGAAGTTTTGGGAGCAGGTTAAGGTTTATAGAAAAATTGGGCAGAAAGCACAGAGAGCCTCAATATACCCTACTGCCCTCCAGAATAATTTTTTAAAATATAAAATCTGCCCTGTCAGTGTGAATCAGTTGGAGAGTTGTTTTATACACTAGAAGGTTTGAGGTTTGATCTCAAGGTCAGGGCACATGTCTAGGTTGTGGGTTTGATCCCCTGTTGGGATGCATATGGGAAGCAACCAGTCGATGTTTCTCACATTGATGTTTTTCTCTCTCTCTGTTCCTCTCTCTCTAAAATCAATAAACATATTGAAATTTTATTTAAATTAAGTAAAATGTAAAATATTTCTCCAAAATCATTCAGGGCTTGGCATGAAATTTGAAACAAAATCTAAATTCCTTAGAAATCTAAATTTCTATTGGACCTTGCATGACCTTGCCCTAGTTAGCCCCCGGACCTCAATTTTTCCACTGGCTTCCTACCCAGCTGTGCTCCAGGTATACTGTTGTTATAACTCTCCAAGCACATTCTGATTCTAGGGTCTTCTTGCTATTCCCATGCCTCAGTCCTCTCCTCTCCAGGCTTGTTCCCTCACTCCATTTATGTCTGATCAGAAGTTTTCCCTGACCAGCTTATCTAAAACAGTCTGACCACTCATCACTCCCCTTGATTCTCTATATCTTCCATTAAATATAAACTACATGAGGACAGGTTTTGTGTTTTGACCCTTGCTGCACACCCAATGCCTGGACCACGATTTGGCACATAGTAGGCCATCAACAAATTGTTGAATAAATGAATAAATGTCTCTATTACTACTATCCTAGTTTAAGTTACTTTGGTCTCTTGTTTAACAATTCAATAATCTTCCTTATAAGGAGTCTCTCAGCTTCCACTTTCGCCTCTTATAGTCTAACCTCCATAGAGCAGACAGCATTATGTTTTATATAGGCTAACAGATCAAGTCATTCTCTGCTTAAACTTCCCAGTGGTGACTCATCATACAGTCTAATCCAAATATAACCCAATACACACAGTCCAACCCAAACCCCTTGCTTGTGGTATAGGAAAGTAGATAAGAGCTGCCTCTGCCTGTCTCCCCTTATCTCAGTCCACACCTCCACCCTGACCAGTGCACTCCAGTCATATGGACCCGCAAACACCTCTAGCTCACTCCCATTTTTTAGGGCCTTTTTTCACACTCGTACTGCAGTGTTCACAGGGTAGGTTTATTTTTGGTCACACAGACTTCAGCTTAAATATCACCATGTGATAAAAACTTTCCTGACTACTTAGTGAAAAGTAGGCACCAGTTTCTCTCATTGCTCTGTTTTATTTTTCTGTGTAGCCCTTATCTTGATCTGATGTTCTTCTTATTTATGGATGATTGATTGTCTGTCTTCCCCCTCCCTCCTCAACTAGAATAGAAACATGAAGATATGAGGAACTGTGTGCTTGCTTTGTTTGACACAGAATCCTTAGCACATGGTATAGTACTTGGCACATACTAGGTGCTTCATATTTATTTGTTGCATTGCATAGTTTAAATTTTTCCATCTTATCTGATACCAAACACCAATTTCTAGTTAGAAGAATATGTTCTGTAAAGTCTCATACAGTTCTTTTACTTTCATTTCTGTCATTTCAAATGAGTGAAATTTTTAATTGGGAAAAGTTTTCCATTAACCTAGTGGGGTGTTTCCTCATGATTAGAAGTCACATACTCATAGCAGCTGCTTAGTGTTTTGTGTATGACCTTAGCACATGAAGCCTTTCTAGTGATTTGACTTATCGAGATTTTCTTTCCTTCCTCTAGGTAGCGATTATCAAAATAATGATCATAAGCTCTTTTAGTTGTACAGTAACTTAGAGTTTACAGTGTCATTTTACAAAAGGAATCTCTTCTTCTGCACTCTTGTATTCTGTAGCTTTGCATATTGAGACAGACACTAAAGTGCAAAGAGATAAATTATTTTTCAAGGGATACAGACAAGGAGATGGTAGAGCCAGAACTCAGTTCAGGTTTCTGTTTTCTCCTGAATGTTTGTTCTTTCTCACAACAGCCCATGATTACCTTTCAAGGGACTACTTGGAAACATGAACCATTGAAAATATTCCTCCATACATCTTCCTCCCCTTTTGGCTTTCTTTCTTTTGACTTTGTCAAACCTGAACTACAGAATTCAGAGGACACATTAGCTGGAGGCTTCTTTTCATGCTAGAAGTCTCAGAATTGAAATGAATACTTTCCCTCTGATAACGTAAGTTGTTCTGCTACTAAAAGTATTATAATTGTAAGAATTTATATTTTAAGTAGTCACATATGAAAAATCTTGACACAGGATAATGAAGGGCACCGAGCATGACTTGTCATTGATATTTCATACATTTGTTTAAAGGAAGGATTTATTGAGAAACACTGGAATTTGCAAACTTTAGGGCAAGAATATGACAGGAGATGAGTATATGTGTGGGAGAAAGACGAAAAATAGGTTCTTGGACCTGTAATTTAAACTCCCACACCGTTTCTTTCAAATGTCTACACAGATAGTGCTTATAATAAATAACTCATCCCTTTAAGGCCAACACATCCTGCCTGTGGGTCTCTTAGGCCTGTTTAGAAAATAATTAATGTGAGGCTTGTTAACATTGTTCAAGGTACTGTGGCAGAGACACATCTAGGGCCCCGGGCACTAATGCTTTTTCAGAAAAATAACTAAGAAGATATATCTTTATTTGAAGGAGAATTTTTATGTTTGTAATAAGTAAGTGATATATTACATTGCTCATAGGTAACTAAAATCTACCATCTATGAAACAAATTTATTATTGTTGTATAAAAACAGATCTTATTCTGGATAACAGCTTGTTAATATAATTGTGGAGGGTTGTGTGTGTGTGTGTGTGTGTGTGTGTGTGTGTGCTTACTGTAAGCATTACTAAAATGGTTCAGTGCTACCCAATTAGCTTTATATCTTGGGAAGATGAGATTAAATGTTTAAATCAGATTCAAATGACAATAATGGGTTACTGTAGCAGAAAGCATAAAAATAAAATTTAACCATAATAGATGAACTTAATATACTTCCTTAATTGATTCCTGAGACACAGCAGTAAATGCAACTTATTCAAAAAGAAGCAATGTGTAGTATTAGTTACTTACTTACTCTCAACACAATGACATCCTCCTCTTATTTGTATAATAGGTTGTATTTATTCTAGAGCCTAGGAAAAACTGCCCAGAGGTGGATGCTAATCTAAATCGGCTTTTTCATACATTCTGAGAGTCCCAGATTTTGGTGACAGCACACTACCTTTTGTTCCTGATGTTTTCAGAATTCTGCAATGTCAAGCATTGCTTGACCACTTGTGAAAGCTAATGTCTGATTAAAATGGTAAATAATGAATACAGAGTGGAGCAAAAGTAAGTCACAGTTGTTCATATGGAAATGCAATACTTAATAAACAATGATAAACTCTGTGTTCAGTATTCACAGCTGTAAACATACCTTTGCCCCATCCTGTGTCGTATGACTAAATGTCTTCAGTGGAAAGATGTGGAGCATCCAAATTAAAAATGTTAAAAAAAAATAACATCCTCAAGTCATCCAACTGATTAGTGGCGAAGCTGTATTTAAACGCAGGCCTATGCTTTTTCCATTGTATTTCTCTTAACCTCCCTATGCTTTCTTACAAAATTAAAACCATGCATTAACACTTTTAAATCCGTAAAGTTACCAAAAAACCCTCAGCATTCTTTCCAGATTGTGAGACCCTATTCTTCATAGCTCCCTCCCCCAAACATTTAGTGTGATTTTATGAATTCATCATATATGGAATGCCAGCAGATAGTTTTGATTGGTCGTGTCTTTCTAAAGGATTCTCCTGGATTAACAGTGAATAGCTCCTGCAGATAAGGCTGGGAAGAATGACTGGTTTCTGGACATGCCTAGAGCAGAGTGCTGATGAAGAAGAGGGGTGTGTGTGGGACCCAAAAATTCCTATGCATGGGCTTCTTGCCCACTGTGACAGGGGAGGAAAACCAGACCTTTTCAGCAGCCTTGGACAATTCCACATACTATCTAGGAATCTTGGTGACTTCTGTCTATCAAAGATTCATTTGCAGCTGCTACCACTGCTATTGAGGATAAGAATATTCTAAAATGCAACTTTACTGTACATTTGGAGATAGTGAGCTGAAATATTTTCGGTTTTTGCATCACCCCCTCAATCCTTATGTAAAAATATAAATACTAAGCAAGAAAATATGCATATTGCAGTAACCTCAAAGACATCTTTTACAACTGTAGGTCAAATGACATTGACCAGATAAGGAAATGAAAGGACATGTGATCAGTATGTATATTGTTTAATAATGCTGAAAGAAAAATTATGACTTTATAAGCTTTTATGCTTATATTTGTGATCGATTAAATCTGATATACATGGACATGTTTTGGTAGGTTATTAGGAATCATATGTGTATGTTAATTATTATTTACAATGTGGCTTGGAAAAAATACATTTCAGAAAGAAGGCTCAAGGAAGAAAGAAAAAAAATCAAAGAATGAAGCCACGAACAACAATAAAAAATTTCAAAAGAATGACTATCAATTAGTATTACATTAGTAAATTTTTATCTACTCAGGTTTATGTGTAAAATATCTTTATATTTTTACTGTATCCTGTAATAATATTTAAGTTCATCTTATCTCAGAACCTGTAAAATAATAGTTTACAGTTATTTTGTCAAAAATCTTTTCCCAAAGATGTTAAAATTCCAAGAGAAAAGAGACCGATAGATTGATTATTTTTGCCCCTTAATATTTTTGATATTTATAGCTTCTGTCTGAAAGTGAAGAAAGATGATGTTACCAAGGGCTAATTTCACAAAGTCAAAATCTAGGCTTACCTTATGTTCTTTAATTCTTAGTTCCTCAGAATTAACAAATAGATTTTAAAAAAGGGACTCTCCCAAATGAAAAAATGTATATGAGCGTGACTATGATCACAAAGAAATACATGGGAGAAATAATATAATAAAATCTGACAATGACCATGGACTCAAACTAGGAATTGAAAACTAGGTACAAAAACTAAAAATATAAGCACAGCATTTGAAACAAGGTGGCCTGTGTTTCTTTTTTTCTTTTTTTTCTGTTAAGCATACCTTGTGAAAATCTTCTGTTAAGTAAAGTCATCCATGTACTTTGTTTTCCCTTTAGATAAGTATTCCAGATAAGCAGGTGCCTTTAGGGTTTCATCAGTTTTGACAATAGATAACAGTCCTACATTATGAAGAATGATATGTTAATAGGCAACAGTTATTCAACCAATAACTGGTGAAAAAATAATACCCACCCCTTCTAGCCCAAGGGTTTCCATGGGAATCCTGTCTATGTTAGCTTTGGCAATGACGTGTGGCTATTTTTAGAGAATTTGAAAGCAACTAAGAATGCCTTTCACTTTTATTCCAAAGCTGACCTGGTATCTATGATTACAAACCTTCTCACCCCATGTATATACACTACCCCACCTCCTCAACACACACGTACTCCTGAAGAAACAATTGTATTCAGATTTAACTTGGGTGCTGCTCAAAATCTAACGCCAAGTCACTGGCTCTTTTTTTCCACTTGTTCAGGTGCTGACAAGCCTGTCTTTTTAATTAGTTCTAATTGCCCTTAAAACTTTCCCCAAGACACCTTGCTATATTGTCTATTAAACCCAAATTTGGAAGTTAATGCTGCTCTTCCAAAAGAACCCTCCTTGGTACAACTGGACTGACTGGAGTTGGTTTATTAACAAATGTTACCAAGTATAGACAAAGTCCAATAGGAGCACAGCCTCATTGTGAGCAGAAAGCATGTCATCTGGAAAAAGGTTCCTTTTCCTTCCCATGAAATTATTAGCTCAAAAGAGTTCTGTGTCACTCTGGGACAGCAATGCTGAGTGTTTGCTCTGGTCAGGGAAGGCCTCGGGTCGCCTGGTCCTCTCAGCCTTAGTAAGGGTTTTCTCATTTGCATGTCTTACCTTTATCTTCCCTTTGCTAATAATTACCAAACTTCTCAGTTTCACAGGCACTTCAATTTGAAAGGAGAGGAAAGTGTGTGTGAATCTTTATCCCTTTCCTTATGTTGTACTTCATTTACTGTAGTTCTTTTAATGTGACAATAAAATGCAGGAAGTTTGCTTTTTAGTGATATTTAATATGATATTTCTGTGGGTATATTTAGCTAGCAGTCTCCCCTCTGGGAGGATCTGTCTTGACAGGAGTGGCTCATTAGCAGGATGACCTGTGGTTTTATGTTTTCATCCAAGCCATGGTTTGAGAATGAAAAGGGCATGCACTGGGACTGCCTCAGGTAAGCTGGGAGGCATGGTCATCTACCCTTAAGGAAACAGGGCTCCATTCATGTACAGGTAAGGCCCAGGCAATGCCTCTCCTAGAAATAATTATTCCAAAAATGCTCAGCTGAATGACAATTATTCTATTAGGGAGTAAAATAAAAATGGAAGAGGCCAAATATTATTATATGATGCTAGCTTAGATATGCTTGTCCTTTAACCCTTAGCCAAGATCAACTTGAACTAATCATTCATTCTTCTACCA